>JACCIY010000081.1:0-64147 GCA_025506505.1 Flaveria sonorensis
GGTTTTTTATTGAAAGAAAATTAAAAAGAAAAAAAAATTCTAGTTCACTTAGGTATATTTTTGAATTTATTTAAGAAGATAAAGAGAAATGAAAACTTATTTTTCTTTCTTTTTTTTCTTCTTTTCTGTTTTTTCTTTTATCTTTATTTCCTTACAAATAATTGATTTTAACTTTTTTTTTTTTTTTTTCCTCAAATGAACTCGAAAATATAACATTTTCATTTTTTATTTTTTTTTTATTAGAAAAAATCTGAAAAAAACTATTTTTTTTTTCTCTTGTTAAATAAACTTAAAAACAAAGTGTTAAGGAAAGAAAACATGTTCTTTTTTTTTTCTCTCCCGAACTCATAAACAAAACTTTCTTACTTTTCTTTTATTTATTTTCATTAAAAAAAACTCTGAAACACAACTTTTTTTTTTCTTTTTACTTCTCTTGTTTTCTCTCCTTAAATAAACCTGGAATCACAACGTAAAAGAATACCATTGTTTTCTCTTAATTTTATATAAGACTATTACATATTGTCATTCTTCTTAGAAGCTTATTGTTACTAATTATTTTCATAAACTCATTTTACATGTAATGCTATCATATCATTATTCTATAAACATACTCATTTATGCTAAAAACTGACTTTTTATTAAACGGGGTTCATAAGAATAAAAAGGACAACGCCTAGGAGTGGACGTACGGGTCTTCTTCAATGGTGCATGCACGATGGATGGAAGCCGTGGTAAAAGGGCGGCTCTTAAATACGAAAAGATCTGAATAGTCCATGTTCAGTTTTGAGCAGTTAATGTATATATAAAATATGATTAAAAAAGACTTCAAAATCTCGTGTTAAATATGTTTCTAAATTTATGTAAAAATGAAATGTCAAGTGAATAGTAACTTTTTAATACTATATGTATTTAGATGTGTTATGTGAGGCTTGTTTGATATAAAACCAAATTTAAGATAATAGTGTATGATATACTAGTACATAGTGGATATTAGATCTCTTTTAAAAAATAATTCTTTTATAAAGGAGTGGTAGGTGCATTATACATGTCAACGTGTACCCGCCTCGAGTGTACATACTCACCTAGGTTTCATAGAGAACACCACGTCAAGACCCGGAGTCATGGAGAACTCAACGTCATGATATACAGCCCCAATGTCATGGCCGCTTAGGATGTTGATGTTGATTTTTCTCTCTTGCGTATTATAAATAAATAAATGGTTGAAAGACGAAAGGTGTATTTTTGGTTGAATGACAGGTTAAAAGATGAAGAAGGATGGCTATAAAATTAAAGACAGAAAGATAGGAGATGATGTAGAGGACAAAAAATTATTCGTGAATGATTAGGTTTCTTGATTTGCTAGGGTTTGTTTCTTGCACAATGAAGTTTGTTCATTTCAATGAGTGGAGGCGCTTATAATATATTAAGTCAATCAACCCGCTTAAACTAAAGCTAATAAGCCAACCGGTTTAAGATTTATCAAACAACAATAAGCCAACCAGTTTAAGATTTATACGGATTAAACGTAAAGATCGTTTTTAGGTTTATATATTTTTAAACTAAATAAAGGAGCTAAGAAAACTATATTAGAAACGTTATATACATTCCAGAAAGACGTTACACACATGACAAATAAACATCACATCTAATTAAACAACCTATACATCACAAGGTTCAA
This sequence comes from Flaveria sonorensis, assembly GCA_025506505.1. Lineage (NCBI taxonomy): Eukaryota > Viridiplantae > Streptophyta > Magnoliopsida > Asterales > Asteraceae > Flaveria > Flaveria sonorensis. The sequence continues at coordinate 1,679 of JACCIY010000081.1, forward strand.
GAAAATATTGCAATTACCTCAAAGAATTTTTTTTTTCTGAAAATAGGTTAAAATTGAAGTGTTAAATATTTTTTAAGTTGATTTTTTTAAAGGGTTTTGTATTTTTAAGTGTTTCACTATGAGGTGGATACTTTTGCTAGAAATAGAGGAAGTGGGGTAAAAAGTTGACTTCCGTTGTCTCAACTAATGAAAATGTCTTTAGAAAAATGATAACTTGATAAAGATAAGGGGGTTTTAGCCCGAAGTCATCTTTCAAAAGTCACTTCCGCTAATTGAGATGACGGAAGTCAATTTGTTTGTCCCACTTCCGCTATCTCAACTAGCGAAAATGTTCACCTCATCACAAGTCAGATAGTTCCTATAGTTAAGATAGTGAAAAACCTAAAAATACAAAATCCTTAAAAATCAATCTAAAAACTACTTAACACTTTCAAAGCAACCTATTTCAAAAAAAATTTCACACTTCAAACCATCATCAACACCAAGGGCGGACCTATATAGGGTTGAGGGGTAGCCTCCGCTACCCCTCAACTTTTTACGCGTAGTGTTAAAAAAATTTTTTTTTTACGTTTTTATGTAAAAAAATTTTTTTTACGGTTTTACGTTACCCCTGAGAAAATTTTACGTTACCCCTAAAAAAATTTAAACTCAAAACTTTATAGAAATTTTTTAATTTTATAAAAATTAATCTAAATTTTATAAAAAAATATTACCTTTTATAAATTAAAAGCCCAATATTTTATTGATCCTCACTTGGGCTTTTAATTTAAAAGCCCAATTTATTTTATAACACATCTAAATTAAAAGCCCAAATGCCCAATATTAATCCTCAGATGGTCATTGGCAAATGGCAATCGACCGCTATCTGCATACGCCTATCCCTCACTGAGTCACTGCGAACTTGCGACCGCTTCGGGCTTCGGCAATCGGCAGTTCACTGTTCCAGACTTCCTTGCTGCTGCTGCTCCAGTTCGATTGCTCCCCTGCTGCTGCTGCTCCGCTGCTCGGGCGCTCGGCTGCTGCTGCTGCGGAGTGCGGCCTGTCGCCTGCGAATCCGGCTGCCCTGAAGTCTTGAATCTTTGAAGCCTTGAAGGTATTGTTACTGGCAAGATTTTTAGAGTAGAAGATTGAATGATTGGTTATTTGTTATTTGGTTTAATTTTTAGGTTTTATTGACAATTAGGTATTTGTATTGAAATTAGAGATTAGGGATGCTCACACATAGAAGATTGAATGATTGATTATTTGTTATTTGGATTTGTATTGAAATTTGCAAGATTTGTATTGTAATCTTATTGTGTTATTTTAAATTGAATTAGGGATTTGGAAGATGAAAAAACAAGTACTTATAGGCAATTTTTTAAAAGAAAATTTCAAGAGGAAGATATTGATTCTAATAACGATGATAATATTGGATCAACAACTCCTTTAAGTTCAATTCCCTTGGTTTCAATTCCTTCGGGTTCAATTCCTTTGGGTTTAATTCCTTCGATCCCAAATGGATTTGATTTGAATGATCTTTTTTCGGACCCCTTTGATAGGCCTCCTATTGCTAGTTATCATCCTAATCAAATGGATATGCAAGAGAATTCCATAGTACGAGCCAGAGATACAAGATGGGGTTTTCATCATGCAACAATCATAAGTGTGCTTAAATTATTTCCGGAAGTTGTTGACGTGCTTCGTTATGTTATAGAAGAAGGAGATATCACTTAACAACGAACTAGTGCAAAATGTATTTTATCTTATTTTAATAAACTTGAGTTTGTTTTTTATGTACACTTGATGGAACATATTTTGGGACACACAAATGTTTTATCTAAACATCTTTAAAAAAAGTCAAGACTTATTAGAAGCGAGTAAGTTGATAAATGGAACAAAACAAGCATTGAATGATTCAAGGCAAAAGGGGTTTGATGCTATGTTAGAAAAAGTAAATTGTTTTTGTGAAAAAAAAAATCATATTAAGGTGTTGGATATGATGGAAAGTTATGGTAACCCAAGAAATAGAAAGAATGTCATTACTAATCGATATCATTTTGAGGTTGAGATTTAATACGGTTTTGGATATGCAAATTCAAGAATTGGGAAATCGATTTAAAGAGGTATGAACTACATTGGTAGAAAATATGTCGGGTTTAAATCCTTGTAATGGATTTTCAAAGTTTGACATATCTAAGATAGTGGCTTTTTCTGAAATGTATCTGGTTGATTTTAATATGAATGAAAGAGGATGTATTTTGGGTGAGCTTAAGGTGTTTTATCACTCGGTAAAAGAAGATGATAGATTTACAAACTTGAATGGAATGTGTCATCTTGCTCGGCTAATGGTGGAAACCGGAAAACATCTATCTTTTCCTTTGTTTTATCGAATATTGAAGCTAGCATTGATTTTGCCGGTTGCAACCGCAACCTTTGAAAGATGTTTTTCTAAACTGAAGCTTATCAAGACGGATTTACGGAATCGAATGGGGGAGGAATATTTGAACAATGCTCTAGTATGTGTGGTTGAAAGGGAAACGTTTGACGAAGTAACAAATGAGGATATAATGCTTCGTTTTCAAGCTATGAAAACCGAAGATGAGAGTTCTGAGATCAATTAGGTATTTCTTTAACTATCTTTATTATCATGTTTTTTTTATTTATATTAATGTACGGTATTATTTTTTTTTTTAAATTACGTTACCCCTGAAATAAGTTTCTAGATCCGCCACTGATCAACACCAACATATCTCCAACTCACAATACTCAATAGTCAATACCCCTACACTCACACTTCCGACCACCATCTTCCTCCCTCCGCCACCAACCTCCTCCCTCATCGTCAACCTCATCTCCGCCACCATCCCACTCTAATCACCGCAATACGACGCGCAACGCCACTGAGAACCACCCATCACCGAAAAGAATCTCCTTTCCCTTTACAATCCATCATAGTAAAAACACCTTCCAACCACCCTCTTAAAATCACGTTCCACGTCACCTTAGTGTTTTCCAACGCCTCGAATTTCAGCTATTTTTTGTGATCATGAACATCGAAGTCAAAGCGAAACACCGATTGCGGTGTGATAGTTGGCAACAAGATCAAGAAGGTTATTTACTTTTTTTGGGGTTGAAGCATGGTAGTATAGTGTTATGGTTTTGCATGTGTTATGCTAACACGTGTGAATAAAAAATGTTCATGTTAAGGGTCATTTCCACGTCAAATTACAAAATAATATACGAGTTGCATTTGGGAACGTTTTCATGTCTGAATTCGTGTAAAATTATAAATGTGTTTGAGTTCGTAGTTGTGTAAAATAATATAGTGGTGTTTGTGTTCATGTAAATGGCACGACTTAGAATTAAAATATCAAATACTCGATTGTCAATAGATTGTAAAGAATCCGTCTATATCTATTTCTTTACCAAGTCACGACAAGAGGTAGCATATAAATTTCCTTGTCTTAACAATTGAAATTGAGTTATTAGTTGTGAAGTATAGATTGTACTGCTTGAACTCATTTCAAGTATGTGTTGACGTATTTAGTAAACTCGTTCACTGGGTCCAAACAATATTAATATAAAACAATAAAATATCAATCACTACTAAATTTTAACATTCTAGAAACTCTTCTAAAAAGATATTTAAGATAAAATAATACATGAATAATAAAATTAATTATCACTCCAAAGTACCAAAATAATTGAAAAAGTATACCAACACGATGGCCCATTAATTATTCATAACTGAGATAAACTATTCAACATAATTAAAAATAAAAGATTTTGAGTTCAAGTTTTATTAGAAACAAATAATATGCTTAGGGTTTAGGGTTGACATATGGAGTTTTTTTAACTATTGATTTTCTTTTAAAAAGATTGGAGGTATGTGAGCATTCATAGTAGGTTTTGTATAGTTATGTGAGTGTATTTTTATATTTTAAGGAATAGTTGTAAGTATTTACAAGTGGAACAGAGAGAAAATATTACTGTTTATCTGTATATTTAGAGAATTATCATTCAATCATTATAAAAAAATTTATATTTTTGAAAGTTGTTGTGAGTGGAGGAAAAAATAATAATTATAAAAATATAAAAAGTATTATTTATTTAAAAATAAGAGAGAAAAAAATTGTTATTTTTAATGTAATTATATATATATGAATAAAAAACCCGATTAAAATTACATCGGCCTTTCAAAACAAGGTATGTTTAAAAAATGATCTTATATACAGACACCCCATATTATAAATCGACATACTTCTATACGCCTCGTATGACACCATACACGACGTATAGGGTCGAAAACACTAAAAACGAGAAAAATCAGGGGGGCGTTCAGATAGCTATACGCCTCATATAGCCCCTATAAAACCCCCTATACGACACATATAAGGTTGTACAACGCGTATAACAAATTTTTGCACTTATTACGAGAAAAAATTCAGAGGGCTTTGAGAGAGATTATACGTCCCATATAAGGTTATACGACCCCCCATACAACACGTATGAGGTTATACGACCCGTATAAAAATTTAAAATGTTGATTTATAATTTTAGGGTGTCGTAATATTTAGTCACTTAAAAAAAAGTGAAAACAATATGCCAACACGATGGACCCACTTAATTATCTAGTCTTGTCGTCTTCCTAACCCTGACCCCACAATAATACCTTTCTAAACATCCCACCGTTAGATTAAGACCCCAAGATGGGGTTCTCATCATGCAACAATCATAAGTGTGCTTAAATTATTTCCGGAAGTTGTTGACGTGCTTCGTTATGTTAAAGAAGAAGGAGATATCACTCAACAACGAACTAGTGCAAAATGTATTCTATCTTATTTTAATAAACTTGAGTTTGTTTTTTATGCACACTTGATGGAACATATTTTGGGACACACAAATGTTTTATCTAAACATCTTTAAAAAAAAGTCAAGACTTATTAGAAGCGAGTAAGTTGATAAATGGAACAAAACAAGCATTGAATGATTTAAGGCAAAAGGGGTTTGATGCTATGTTAGAAAAAGTAAATTGTTTTTGTGAAAAAAAAATCATATTAAGGTGTTGGATATGATGGAAAGTTATGGTAACCCAAGAAATAGAAAGAATGTCATTACTAATCGACATCATTTTGAGGTTGAGATTTTAATACGGTTTTGGATATGCAAATTCAAGAATTGGGAAATCGATTTAATGAGGTATGAACTACATTGGTAGAAAATATGTCGGGTTTAAATCCTTGTAATGGATTTTTAAAGTTTGACATATCTAAGATAGTGGCTTTTTCTGAAATGTATCTGGTTGATTTTAATATGAATGAAAGAGGATGTATTTTGGGTGAGCTTAAGGTGTTTTATCACTCGGTAAAAGAAGATGATAGATTTACAAACTTGAATGGAATGTGTCATCTTGCTCGGCTAATGGTGGAAACCGGAAAACATCTATCTTTTCCTTTGTTTTATCGGATATTGAAGCTAGCATTGATTTTGCCGGTTGCAACCGCAACCTTTGAAAGATGTTTTTCTAAACTGAAGCTTATCAAGACGGATTACGGAATCGAATGGGGAGGAATATTTGAACAATGCTCTAGTATGTGTGGTTGAAAGGGAAACGTTTGACGAAGTAACAAATGAGGATATAATGCTTCGTTTTCAAGCTATGAAAAACCGAAGATGAGAGTTCTGAGATCAATTAGGTATTTCTTTAACTATCTTTATTATCATGTTTTTTTATTTATATTAATGTACGGTATTTTTTTTTTAAATTACGTTACCCCTGAAATAAGTTTCTAGATCCGCCACTGATCAACACCAACATATCTCCAACTCACAATACTCAATAGTCAATACCCCTACACTCACACTTCCGACCACCATCTTCCTCCCTCCGCCACCAACCTCCTCCCTCATCGTCAACCTCATCTCCGCCACCATCCCACTCTAATCACCGCAATACGACGCGCAACGCCACTGAGAACCACCCATCACCGAAAAGAATCTCCCTTTCCCTTTACAATCCATCATAGTAAAAACACCTTCCAACCACCCTCTTAACATCACGTTCCACGTCACCTTAGTGTTTTCCAACGCCTCGAATTTCAGCTATTTTTTGTGATCATGAACATCGAAGTCAAAGCGAAACACCGATTGCGGTGTGATAGTTGGCAACAAGATCAAGAAGGTTATTTACTTTTTTTGGGGTTGAAGCATGGTAGTATAGTGTTATTGTTTTGCATGTGTTATGCTAACACATGTGAATAAAAATGTCATGTTAAGGGTCATTTCCACGTCAAATTACAAAATAATATACGAGTTGCATTTGGGAACGTTTTCATGTCTGAATTCGTGTAAAATTATAAATGTGTTTGAGTTCGTAGTTGTGTAAAATAATATAGCGGTGTTTGTGTTCATGTAAATGGCACGACTTAAAATTAAAATATCAAATACTCGATTGTCAATAGATTGTAAAGAATCCGTCTATATCTATTTCTTTACCAAGTCACGACAAGAGGTAGCATATAAATTTCCTTATCTTAACAATTGAAATTGAGTTATTAGTTGTGAACTGCTTGAACTCATTTCAACTGTGTGTTGACGTATTTAGTAAACTCGTTCACTGGGTCCAAACAATATTAATATAAAACAATAAAATATCAATCACTACTAAACTTTTAACATTCTAGAAACTCTTCTAAAAAGATATTTAAAATAAAATAATACATGAAATAATAAAATTAATTATCACTCCAAAGTACCAAAATAATTGAAAAAAAGTATACCAACACGATGGCCATTTAATTATTCATAACTGAGATAAACTATTCAACATAATTAAGAATAAAAGATTTTAAGTTCAAGTTTTATTAGAAACAAATAATATGCTTAGGGTTTAGGGTTGACATATGGAGTTTTTTTAACTATTGATTTTCTTTTAAAAAGATTGGAGGTATGTGAGCATTCATAGTAGGTTTTGTATAGTTATGTGAGTGTATTTCTTATATTTTAAGGAATAGTTGTAAGTGTTTACAAGTGGAACATAGAGAAAATGTTACTGTTTATCTGTATATTTAGAAATTACTATTCAATCATTATAAAAAAATTTATATTTTTGAAAGTTGTTGTGAGTGGAGGAAAGAAAAAATAATTATAAAAATATAAAAAGTATTATTTATTTAAAATAAGAGAGAAAAAAAAATTATTTTTAATGTAATTATATATATATGAATAAAAAACCCGATTAAAATTACGTCGGCCTTTCAAAACAAGGTATGTTTAAAAAAGGATCTTATATACAGACATCCCATATTATAAATCGACATACTCCTATACGCCTCGTATGACACCATACGCGACGTATAGGGTCGAAAACACTAAAAACGAGAAAAATTCAGGGGGGCATTCAGATAGCTATACGCCTCATATAGCTCCTATAAAACCCCCTATACGACACATATAAGGTTGTACAACGCGTATAACAAATTTTTGCACTTATTACGAGAAAAAATTCAGAGGGTTTTGAGAAAGGTTATACGCCCCATATAGAGTTATACGACCCCCATACGATACGTATGAGTTTATACAATCCGTATAGAAATTTAAGATATTGATTTATAATTTTAAAGTGTTTAGGCACTTAAAAAAAAAGTGAAAACAATATGCCAACACGATGGACCCACTTAATTATCTAGTCTTGTCGTCTTCCTAACCCTGACCCCACAATAATACCTTTCTAAACATCCCACCGTTAGATTAAGACCCCAATATTTCATCTCAACCGTCAATCTCCCCATAATAATCCACCAACGCACACGTAGGTCCCACCCACCTTCCCATCACTATCCTCCAATAATAAATCAACACGTGTGCGTCAAGCGCGTCGGCTGATGAATGTTGATTGATTTGAATACAATAAATATACAATCAATGGGTTGGTTCGGGTCCGAACCTCAGGTTCGGATAGAGGGCTTTTCTGACCTATAAATACTCGTGTTGTGATACCTTTGCACCTTATCTGATTACCCGAGCCACAAGCTCCGAACCTCGTTTTGCTTTTCAGATATTTTCACTCCATCGATCGAAGGTATACTTTGCTGCAATTGATTTTGATTCAGTTTTTATGTTTTGTTTGTTTAAATCGTGTTATATCTGTAGATCTGATCTCGTGTATGTTTGTTGTGTTTTGAGTTTTTGATATGGTTGACTGGTTGATTCGATGATCGTCGAAGTTTTGTGATGATATCTGCTTGATTTCGAGATTAGTTTTATGTTTTGAGTTGTGAGTTATGATGAGATCTGTTGACTGCGCTTTTGCTTGTAGATTTTTAGATGATTTGACGGATCATGGAGTTCATTAGACTTTGCCTTTACTGTTTCTATTCTAGTTTTGATCGTTGAAAGTGTGAATTTGTTGTCGTTGACTCGGATGATCGACGAAGGTTCTGTTTGGATCACCTAAAACTCTGTTTTCTAATGATATATGCTCGATTCTAGTTTGATATTACGATTTGAGTTGTGAATGTGATGAGATCTGTAGATTGTAAAATTTAGATGATTTTACCGATCATGGAGTTCATCGGACTTTACGTTTCGAGTTCTAGTGAATTATGCTGTAATCTGCTAACATTTGTGGTTCATGATCGTCAGTTTTATAGAAATGATTTAATTTGTTTTCGCGAACTGTTTGACTGCTTGATTGACTCAAAGGATCATCAAAGTTTACGTTTGATCACCTGTTTTGTAGTGATATCTGCTTGATTTTGAGCTTAATAATAGTGATGTGAGTTGTGAATTGTGAATTATGATGAGATCTGTAAATGCACTTTCACTTGTAATATTTCTTATAATTTGACTGACCTCATCGATTTCTAATTTTGATCAGTAAAAGTTGAATTTTTACTTGAATCTGCTAGCATTTGCTGCTTATGATCATCAGTTTCATAATAATTGATTTAATTTGTTATGTGTGGAGATCGCGAATAGAAAGATTTAAACAAAATCATAAACATGTGAATACAATTTGCCTGAATGTTTGATTAACTGTTTCATGTGTCAGGTAGATTTGTTCAATTGCACTACAAGATGACATTAGTTTCACAAGTAAGATCCACACTCAACCCGAACGCCCCACTGTTCGTCCCTGCTGCAGTCCGGCGAGTCGAGGATTTCTCCCCAGAATGGTGGGATCTAGTAACAACATCCACTTGGTTCCATGACTATTGGCTAAGTCAGCAACAGGGTGAAGAAGGTTTCTTTGGCCGCACAGATGATGATCTTGACTTAATCGACATCGCTGACATCCTACCAGATTCCATTGATGCCGACGAAGACACCTTAACCATGGAGTCAGAGTATGAACAGTTCCTCCTTTTATGTGAAATGGAAAGGAAGAACACTTATGCTCCATCTTCTTTCAAGCAATTCACCACCAATGGTAAGTTTATTACTAAATCACACATACATGTACAGCATATATATACACCTTTAAACCTTAAAAAGTTCGCGCAGTGTGTCACAGTGCAAGCTGTGTTTTACCTGATTGTATTGGTTAGCAGGGTATTGGTGGGGTCTATAAACTTATGGAATAAGAGTTGATTTAAATTTAACAAACTCTTTTTTTAGTTGTATCTCTCATTGGTATGAATAATGATCAGGTCTGGAATTGGAGCTGAAACCAACAAGGGAAAGGGGGCCAAAGTCTCATGTGGAGGTGGCTCGGTATTGGGAGAAGCCAGCTAAACCGGTTAGCCCAAAGGTTCGCACACAGCGCATTCAGCAACCGCGCTAAATGTGTTGGTTTCCTGCAAAGATTTCTCTGGTCTAGGTTTAGCTTTCAGTTTTATATAATCAAAATCCAGTGTTGAATAACCGGATCAGTGTCTTGTATTTTGTATGTTGTAGTTTTCTGTACAGAGCAAGGTCTCAGCTGTCGTTGTATCTAGCCTTGTTCATATTCTGACATCCTTCGTTTCGACTAGCCAGGGAGATGTAAACATAAATTGTAAAAAAACATAAAAAATTTAGGAATTCATGAAGCATCATGCTTTTGATCTTTGTTTCTGTGCTTATTATGACCGCATATGATGTGTGTTACTCACTTAGTCGTATGCTTATGATCGCTAACAGCATGCCTCACGGCTGGTAATGATAATATGTATCGTTTTAAATGATCGTAAAAGCCCGTTTATCTTGCTAACAATGAGAGATGTATCTAGCACATCAGAGGAAACAGTTAGCATCTCCTCTCTTATAAGTCTTGTTTATAGTGTTTCGTATTTTCAGGCTGATATGCTTATATAGTTATATCTATGTTCAACGTATGATTTCTTATGAGTAGTTGAACAACCATAACGTTTCAATGCTCTGAAAAACACTCGTGTCATTAGCATCATGTAGTATTTTTGTTATTTTCGAATCATGACGACTTTTAAGTGACTAATGCAAGATTTAAGTCATTTATAAAAACATTATTACTTTCAATGAGATTTATCTGAACGGCAATGATACTTTTTTATTTAAATCTAGCAAGACGTAACCTCGAAACAAAGACAACAGAAGACTAAACAGAGACGAGATACAAGTTACATATTATATGATTTTAACATTGCCTTTCTCCAATGAGACCAGTCTGAAGTATTGGAGCTTGATCTATTCTTAATCCAAATATACGTTGAAGTTGCTTTGCTTATCATGAAATTAATGATACAAATATTACTGCTATTATACAAGTAAAAAGTATATAAAAGAAAATACAACTACAACATTTACATAGCCCATAAGATTTGTTTGGGTCTTCAATCTTCATGGTCCATAATCTCATAATATTGTCTCTTTCCAAAACAACTTAAACTAAACTCTCTCTAGCTTCCCTCCCCTCATCTCCTTTTCTATATAAAACCGTTTAAACACTATTAACCGTTTCTCCCAACTCAACCACCAATGATAGCGAAGTCGAGGAAGTTGATGGTGGTGATAGAAGCGACCGAAAGTGTGTGGTGGCAGCGTCCAAAAGTTTGTGTTGGTGGTGGTGACTTTGGATGTGTTTGGTTCGTACTATTAGACCACTCAGAGTCGTCCTGAATTCCCCAATTCAATGTTTACTTGTTTTTCTTCTTGCATTTCTCCCAAATCGTAAATAATCATTGATTTGCAACCAATTTTCCCGGATTGATGTGCCACATCAATACCCACCTCATCACATATCCACCTGGACCACCTCCACCTCATCTCCTAATCGGAGAAAACTCCTCATCAAGGAACCACTCCATGTGATTTTAGAATGCTATCACTTTTTTACCTTAAGATGACAAAATTCATTATCCTTAGAGGATAGTAATCCACTCAAATACTTTCGTGTCTCTAAAGTCACTTGAATGTCACAAGGTGTTTCAGTCTTATTAAACTAGTTTTATACCCGTCTAGTTTTATACCCGTCGGTGGCCGGGTACTTTGATGCCATAATGTTGACTTTCAAAAATTTTAGAACACAAACCTCTACATTTAGCATAAAAATGTCTCACGAATATATATTTATTCAATGAAATAAGAACTTTCTCAAAGCCGCCGCCACCATCTGCAACCATTGAACCCTCATCATCAAAACCCCTTCCTTTTACCCTGTAAAACCCTAATCTTCAACAGACCACCCACCACCAACCAACAGCCGCCGCCACCATCTGCAACCATTGAACCCTCATCATCATCATCATCACCAACCATCATCACCAAATCCACGTTTCCTTTATAAATGTTAACCCTAATCTCCAACTGATCACCCACCACCCATCGAATCTGTCAACCGAGCCACCACAACTGGAAACAAACAACCAATACCGCCTTAAACAACCCATTCTCTAACCTGCCTCTGTAATTTACAAAAACAAACACCAAGAACCCTAAATTACAAAACCCTAATTTCAATCTTGAAATTCCATCCATACATTAAGTCTCCGACGATAGGATCAGGTGGTGGGCGGCGATGGTGGGTTAAATCGTCTAGATTTTGAAAGAGATGCATGTGGGGTAACGACGATGGTGAATCAGTCGTGGTGGTGGTCTAATATTTGAAGAGACGTGGGTGGGGTGGGTGGGTGGGTTGGTTTTTTTAAGTTATAGGTAATTACAAAAATAGTCGCTAGAGAAAAGAGAGTTATTAAATTACAAAAGTAGTCCCTCAAAGGTATTTTAGTTATTTTATTTTAATTTAACAGAAAAATTAACGTTAGTTAGTCTTAATACCCATTCTTGTTACAAATTTGAAAACATAATGCCCTAACCTGTTACAAAAACTCTTTGTACCTAAACCTGTTATTTTTATAAACCACATGGACCATTTATGTAATTAACTCTAAATTGTTTATAGATGTTGAAATTTTAAAGAATATATGACCTGGATAGAACATGTATGAAACCTATTTAGTATCTAATAATTATTTTTTAAAAATTAACTTGAATTAAAAGACAATAATAAAGAACATAATCGATAACCAATAATCAAGTTTCATAACTTTTAATTCAAGTCAAAAAATATTTTTAAATAAAATCATTAATTGGTAAACAGAATTCATGTATATTCCGATTAAGTACTAATTTTAGAAAATTTCAACAATTAAAAAAAATTATAAGATTGAAACACGTAATGAAATTAAATGATTCTAAACTATTTTAAGTGAGTTTGTCACAATACAGATATTGCATAAAGTTTTTCCAAAGAAAAAAAAACCCAAAAACTCTCCTCATGATATTGATGTATATGTGATTTTAATTTAATTGACAACATGATAACTATAGAAGTCTTAAAATTACTCTAAACAAGTTTCAACTATTTAAATAAGCACGACATGAAGCAATCAAGTTTGGCTTTCGATCACCGAATAGTCATACGAAGACGAGGAAAGAAGCTTGAGAGTCTTGATTTGGTTCTTGACGTTAACAGACGACTTCTTCATGGTCAGATCATCGCGTGAAACCTTCGGGTTTTTTCCATTCAATACAATAGCTTGAGAAGGGGCGACATCCGTAGTCTTCTTAGTCGGTTGAGGGTAGAGGAAATCGGTTGGAAAGAAGTTGTATTGAAGCCCAGCCATTAGTTATGTTGTAAGCAAAAGAAGAATGAGTGTCAACTTGATAGTTTTGTGTCTATTTGTAACTATGCAAGTGTATTTATAGACCTACAAACTTAGATTCAAAGTAATGTATCCAAATAAATGGGTTTTGTTGACTATTATTCTGGATGCTTCGAAGTTGACCTTTTAAGACACATAAAGTCAAAGGATGAAAAGTAAAACAAAGCATATTTAGTGGATATGCTCAAGAGATGCTTAAGGAACACTACTTTTAGTGATTCCTATAAGTTTGATAGAAAGAATATCTTTCATAAGGATACGAAATTGTAATCGAGAAGGTTTTCATTTTATTTCTCTATATATTTTCTCAATAAATTTAATATTTAGAGACATTTTTTTCATATTTTATATGACGTGCTGAAATTTTTGTAACGTCAGATTTTATTGGGTTTTTGTGGCAAATTTGGTCCGTTTTTGACTTAAGAAACAAACCCTCGCTTAGGCCTGTAAAAAAACCTAACGGACACGAACATCAGCATGTTCGTGTTCGTCATTTAACTTTTACTGAACAAATCGAACACGAATTTTTGTTCATGTTCGTTCATTAAGAAAATATAAATGTTCGTGTTCGTTCATGTTTGTTAGTTAAAAAACTAAATGAACACTTCACGAACACAAATGAACAATAATACACTAACATAACTGAACACAAAAAAAAATCATAAACGATCATTTTAAAACTTTTAGGTGTATCAGTAGAAATGGAAATCTCACTAAACTTATAGGTTTCTTGTATAACATAATACATTTATGTTTCAAATATTAACACATAATACCCTTTCATTAATATTATAATATATATATATATATAAACAAACATAAACGAACGTAAATGAACGAACATATATGAATGAACATAAACGAACGTTCATGAATGTAAACGAATGAACAAAACATGTGTTCATGTTTGTTTGTTTAATTAAACGAACACAAGTTTTTTGTTCATGTTTGTTCATTTCCTAAATAAACGAACTTTCCGCCGAACAGTTCATGAGCAGTTCGTAAACGTTCGGTTTATTTACAGGCCTACCCTCCATCGCCTACAATTGTAGCCAAAGATCTCAAGCTTAACAGCAAATCGAATTTTGCTCTGACTTAAAAACTCTCTTGTTCAATACAATTGCAACCACTTAGACGACATAATTTCATAACTCATAACCCTCTTCTAATTTTGTTCAATTTCTCATGAAAAAAAGATTAGATATGTATTTACTGTCATACCTAAAATATACATAGAACACCTATAACGTTTTGTTAAATTCCAAGAAACAAACAACGAAGAAAACCCAAATCTTATCCTTAAGCAAGTTAGACTCTTACTACACAAAGTTGTAGCTCCGATCTTTGTCTTATATGAGACATACACAAATAGAACAAAAAGTTTTTTTTAAAGTAGTCTTGACAGACACGAGTCCTGAACCAAATATGTTTTTTCTTCCTTTGTTTCTCATGCTGTTAATTTGATTATGTCGTGTTTAATTTGTATTATAGTATATTTATCTTATATAATAAATATTATATTCTGCATATTACAAAAGTACTTAATGATACTATATACTATCACTATTAAAACACATATTAGATTTGGCATGATTCACGTGTAATATCTGGTTCAAGACCAAAATTTTGGCACAATTAACGTCGTATTAACGTGTCTTAATTTTTTCTAAATATTCTTCGAATATTTTTACTCCATAGAATGCGTAGTTCGTAATATTCTTTTTTTTTCTGATAAACTAATATCCTGTATTTCTTATTAAAAAGAATAGGATTCACTACCATATTGTGTTTAATGGGTAAAAAGAATTTTTATACCATATGAAAATTGAAAATACAAGTAAACGATTTAATTCTGTTTTCCTTTTTGTTTTAACAAATATCTCACAAAATAAAATAAAAAAAACAATAAAAGATTATCACATAATATTGTTTTTCCTTTTTGTCTTAACAACTCATATCCTCCACACTCTGTAATTTTGTAGCCTGTAGATACTATCATCTAAAGGTGTTCAAATTCGGATATCTGTAATTCAGATATCTGAATTTCGGATAGTGGATTTAACTATTCGAATCCGAAATTTCGGATATTCGAAATTCAGATTTCCGAAATTTTGGATTTGAATTTAGTTCGGATATCTGAATTCTAAAAACATATGTATTATTTAATAATTTTATAAAAATTTATCATTTTTTATTAAAAAATATCTCAGATATAGAACTGTGTTGGTCAATGATTCCAATCAGATTTTATGTTGAGTAATAAAACAAGTTTATTAATTTATTAAGAATAACGTCAGGTTTTATAAAAAAACAGGGAACATGTGATATGTGTTATTCATAAAAATTAATATAGAACTGTTTTGATTGCAATATTTTTATAAGAAAACAGAATTTTGAATTTTAATGTCTCTTTAGTTCGTTTCGGTTATTTTGGTTATATATACACACCTAAATATATACGAACGATACAAATCAGTTGTAATTCAAAGCATAATAAAATCATTTGTTTCTCAATTGATCCATTTTCTTAAAAAATTGTCTAGTTATATATTTTTTTTCTCACCAATCACATCGATCTTGTTTTTATTTTCTATACACTTCTGCTCGCTAGATTAAAAATTAATAATAAATCATAACTAAAAAACCTGTCCGGTTATGATTCCGGTGTTATTAAATATAAATGAAGACCCATAAAAAGACCAAAAGCCAGAAGAAATATAATTAATATAATGAATTATTGTTAAAATAATAATAATTATTATTATAATAAAAAGTTATGTGCGCATGGTTTGCTTACGTGATTATTTTATTAGCACATGTCAAGCCATTTTTCACGTTCACTATATGTGGTGTGTGACTCGTATCGCTAGCACTAAGTGTTATGCTTCTTTTTTAAGATTCTTTTAAAATTTAATAATTAGATGAGGATACGTGGATAAAATCCCTAACACAACTCGTTTTTCTCAAGGGCCTATATTTCATTATTAAAAAGTTGCATAACATTAATTTATTCCTTATAACATAAATTATTAAATTAAACATTTGTAACTAAAAAATTACAAATTTTATTTTATGTTGTAAAGATGTGTTTTTAAATGCTGGGAATCCAAATTACATCTTTACTCGTCACCAAACGTCATTAAATATTATGCTTCCAAGATAAGATTAGACAGAAAACCGATAAGATGAGTAAGTTACATTAGATTGCTTAAAACGAATAGTTGAAGCATTTTGAAAACTAATCAGACCCCGGTTTTAATATTTCATCAAGTATCTTACATATCTATAAAAGACTAGACATGCCATAGATTTGTTTTAAAACTACGTTGGACAATAACGCATTTAAACTTACAAAATTTAAACAAACAACCTATCATATGAAGTCACAATTAAAACTTACAAGATCCAATCTAACGACATATCCTATAAAGTCAAGTGTGTTTTCTAGCCGGACTGCCGGAGTAACCACTTGAATGTGATTATTTTATAGGTACATTATGTGATTCAATTTTTTTATTACTATTTTTCACTTGTGTTATGTTTAAAATGAATAATGTTTAACTTTGTTTATGTTTAGACTATTAATGTTTGAAGCTTTCTTATTTTTGTAACTTTTTTGTGTTTTATGTATTTCTTAAATTTATATGTTGATGGTGTCATCTTGTTTTGTGAGGCCAGTTCGACTTGCGAAACAGTAAAAAGATTAGTCATGATCTGATTTACGATGTTGTAATGATTTCATTAGTCACAAAACGAACTAACATAAAGTAGAAATAAACATGTTCAAATTGAAACGAGCTTGATATTATTAATTTATAAACAGAAGTTGCGTACTTCTTCAGTCACATCAACATAAAATACGCAAAAAAAAGTTGTATATGCTCATCTTGAGCACATAGACATGCTCATATTTGTTTATTGCTAGTTGAAAGTTTAAGCGTCTTGCTTTGCCTCTTGATACCACCACTCAACTTCATCTTGGTCGAATCCTCGAGCACGAACTCAGGTTTTTGAGTGTTCAAAGAAAGAACCTGAGGATGTATTACATCTTTATTGGTCGATGTAGGTTGAGGATAAAAGAAATCGGTCGGGAAGAAGTTGTATTGATGGCCGGCCATTAAACCACCAAGACTATTCCAAAGGATGTGAATTGAAAAATGAATTACAACTTGAATGATTTGAGTCCAAAGTTAGTGTATTTATAGAGTTAATGAAAACTTGTTATGAAAATAGCTATTTTGTAAAAGTTGGTTGAAACACATTTTTCTTTGGATGTGTGAGCATCATATTAAAAGGGTGATTTTATAACAAGAGTAAATATGAGGGGTAGTTTAGGTTAAAAACTAAATAAAAGCCACACACCGGTTAATAGAGGTTTTAACAAACAATGGTTGTTAAAATTTTATCAAAAGATGACTTCTAAAAATTATTACTAACATTTAATACGTCAGAATGTGGACAACAATCATGTCTTTCATAACTCTTGTTTTTAAAACTGCGAGAACTAATATTAAAACCAATCGTTTATAAGCACATAGACGGAAAAATAAAAACAGGACCATTAGAGGGTTTTTAAGCCACTCGACCCAATAAATCTTAACCTTAGTTTCATGTCTTTCATTACACTTAGTTTCTAGTTTAGCTGATCATGAATAGTTACACTGTAAATACCCGTGAGACTTTCCAATAACGCATCTGAGTAAGACATTGTTATGTTGTTTCGGTTTATATAACTCATACATACATTAAAACCGAAAAAAATCATTTTGGGTTGTCTTGTAATTTTTCTTCGACGCGTCAAATGAAGCTTACCACAAGGATAGTAACACCAAAACCACCAAACATGCTTTGATAAAGCAATAACAGAAATGACTATGTTCATGCAAATCGTCACATATATAGACTATTCTAAAACAACATTCAGTGTTATCGACATGCTACAAACAATACCGAATCTATACAAACGGAATCACGAGAACCTTTATCATGATTCGTGACACTCACACAGGTTTACGAGATCACACACTAGTAGCTATGTTTCACACACACACCACACAACACTATATGATGGTATTGAGGACCTGTACATGTGATCTATATGATGCTTTGTACAAAAAAAAATGCTAAAGAAATTGTTTTGCCACCGAAAAAGGGCAAAAACTGCACTTAAAAACGACGTATTTGCAGTCTGATTTCTAACTTAGCTAACAAACTTTCAAAACGAGTGTTTAAGAACTTATGTTATAAGTTTATAATCAGATAACCGAATATTTATCTGATTATAAACTTATAACATAGATCCTGCGATGTTTTGAAAATTCGTTCCCTAAATCAAAAATCATCCAATGTGTGGTTGTTTTAAGTTCTATTCCACCAATGTATGCATACCTTTGATTCAAGAAATCTTGAAAATGGTTTTGTAGATTCAAATATCTGGAAATGGGACTACGGCTTCGAATGCTTCGACGAGCATGGAGACTCGCTTCTTACGAGCAGGAGTTAACTTAGTGACGATGTGTTGAACCGCATAATCAAGCATCCATTGCTCTGCTTTCTTCCTTTCGTCGATCATTTGACGTCTTAAATCCACTCTTTCTTCTTCGCGATCACTTTTCAAGATATCGCGTTGTGGTGTTTGTGATTTGAGTTTTCTAAACCCTTCTAATGCCTTGATCGAACGTTTTAGCATAATCAGTTTCTTCAGTTTTCCCCAGTTTTTCGACGTCTGCGGCTTTAACTTTGTGATAGAACCACAGTCATCTTTCTTCTCCGATGCTTCTTCTTGATCAGATGCTACATCGCTTGCAGTTGATCGAGCGTCTTGTGAAGAGTTGTCAGAGATGTCGGGCAGGAGGATCTCATTAACAGATTCTTGAACAAGCTTAACAGCATCACTTGGGTGAACTGCAGCCTGTAACTTCTTTCGGTTTGATCTTCAACTTCTTGCAGATTCTTTTCTTCACTGGTTGTTGATTCTTCACCGTCGAGAAGCAGGTCGGATCCAATCTTCGTGGCAATGTCGGTAACCACATGTTGGTAAATCATATGCCACATTTGAATGTGTCTTCCCCTCTCCAAATCGGACTTCGATTCACTGATCTCTTGAAGTTCATCTTTCGTTTCTGAACCTACCCTTTGAATCTCATCATTTGATCTTGATTCCTGTGAGTCATCTTGTGCTGGAGCCACGGTTTCAAAAGCCTTAACGAGCAAAGCGACTTTCTGTTTCTGAGTAGGCGCGAGTTCACTCACAACCTTTTGAAGAGCATAATCTAACATCCATTCATCTGAATTTTTCTTCTCACCGGCCCTATGCGGCCTGAGAGAAACTGTTTCAGCTTCCAGTCCAGTCTGAACCGGAAGCTGTACACCGGCCGTATGTGGCCGGAGAGAAACTGTTTCAGCTTCTGGTTCAGTCTGAACCGGAAGCTGTCGAGGCTTTTTTGGGTTAAATGTCTTCACCTTTTCGAGTTCTTTAACGAACTTTGTTAAAAGAATAACTTTCTTCAGGTAACTCCATCTATCAGGTGCTTCTTTCTCTGTTTTTCTCCCCTGTTTTTTATCAACCACCGGTGCAGGAGATTCATCTTTCTGATAACTTGTGATTTCACTCTTTTTTGATAGATCTTGTTCTGGTGTAACTTCACTTGTAGTCGGGTGATCGTCATCTTGAACTTCTGGAAGAAGAATTTTCTCGATTGCATCTCTTACGAGTTTGATCGCGAACATCTTTCTAATCTCAGTTTCTTGATTAACATCATCATCAAATTCTGCAAATAACAGTTGAATCAAGAATCTTTTTATAGAAACAACTTCAAAACCTAAAATTACATGAATGAAAGAACATAAATTAAAAACCTTTAGTCTCTGATTTCTGTTCTTCATCTACTTTTTGAGCAATTGTGTCCTCTGATTCTGTTGCAAGACCAGATACCATATGCTGATGAATCATAGCCCACATGCTCATATGGTTCTTTTTCTTTAAAGATTGCTTCTTTTCAAGAATACTCTTCGACACATATGAATTTTCATCATGTTCATCGTTTAAATCTCTAAAATCCTTTGTAACAAGTATGTCATTCTTTTTAGACTCTAAGCTGTTGACCTGAAATAAGATATCTGCAAACTCAGCATCATCATGATCATGGCTAGACAGAGGTTCAGATCTTGTTTTAGCATAGAATTCTATAGAGGAATCGACGTCCTTGGAGCCCATTTGTTTTCCTTTCACTTCTCGTTTGTTGCCTGACCTTTTATACGTGGGTTGACTTTCGGGTTTCACGATCTTTTGGTCATTCGTTGAGCGTTTTTTAAGGTATGGAAATCGCTTTTGTGGAGGCTCATGATGGTGATGATGACCATGTAGAGAACAGTGTTGGTAAGGGCAAATCTTGGCTACTGCAAGTACTTCTTCGGGTTCTGATGGTCTGGACTGATGTTTAAGTTGTTCAGGGAACTTTGAATCATTAAGAATCGACGAAAAGGTAGCTCTTTCAAGATGGGATTCTGCTGAAATTTGAGAAAAATCGTCGATTGATGACTTTTTCGATTTGAAGTTTGACCTGTTCTTGTTTCTGTTCTTGCTGTTGCTCCTGAAGATTTTGACAGATCTAAGACTACCTGTTCTTGTGAACTTTGGCATAGGTTTCTGCATATACAATTAGGAAGAATAAAACGTCAAGATAAAAAATTTGTTATAAAATTCATTAGGTCACATCAACATTATAATTTAATGACCAATTCACAAGATGATGCAAGTTTAATATATAATCAATTTTAAGTATAGAATCGCAATAACAGTATAAATATAATGGGGGACAGAAAGAGACAGTTCATAGTTAAAACAATATGATATAACTACTTATGTTGTTTTCACAGTTCGCTACTTACAATTGGTTTTTGTATTAAACGAACTTCTTTACAGCATTCATGAGTAAGGTACACATGAACACTATGAGTACCTGAACATGATTAGATGATTCATCGGATACTTCAATGGAAGAAGATTGTTGGGGCGTGGTTGAATCATTGTCTGACAATTTTACTGAAGAACGACTTAGTTTTGATTGGGTTCGCCTTCTAGATGTCATGAAGCTCCCAAAAGTCGCGAGTTTTCTTGACATCGACTTGATTGGTGGTTTCTTTTGTCGGGTTTCTTCTTTGACGTTACTACTATAGTGATCGAGTGATGACGTGGCACTCGATTCGGAGCCTTGCATTGATGATGAAAGTGAAGTGGATTCTGAATCACTATCTCCCTATGAACAAGACAATAA
This sequence comes from Flaveria sonorensis, assembly GCA_025506505.1. Classification (NCBI taxonomy): domain Eukaryota; kingdom Viridiplantae; phylum Streptophyta; class Magnoliopsida; order Asterales; family Asteraceae; genus Flaveria; species Flaveria sonorensis. Next base: position 23,058 of record JACCIY010000081.1, read on the forward strand.
AACTGAATCAAACTTAACTAGGGGTGTTAACTATTCATTCCAAACCGATTAAACCAAACCAAACCAAACGAAACCATTTTAACATGAGCCGAATTACACTTTCAGTTTTAAATTGAAACCCTTAAAGACTTTAAGTTTTGCCATTTTTAGCCCAATCCAATTCAATTTTAGCTCAATCTTATTTAGCAAACTCAATCAAATAACAAATAACTGTTTAAACAAAATTTAAAGTTAAATAACAAACTGGACATGTGTTCATTCGTTAACTAATTGGACAAAACTTGTTCATAACCATTAAAATAAACAAACTTTCCACCAAATGATTCACGAATATGTTCATCGGTTTTTTAGCTAATTTCAGAGTGTTTGGATATGGTCATTACATGCTTTAATAAACAAACCCAAACTCCCCTAAATCATTCTTTATTAATTCATCTTTTCTAGACTTGATGGATCATATGAGCTCAATTTTAACACATGAGCTATGATTATATCTAAGCATGTTTAAAGTATAAACGAGTGCAAAAGATTTACAACCACACAAATAAATTAACACCCCATCTAACATCATAATTGAACAAGTCAACCACAACAATTTTGACTCCAATTTAATGCCAATCTCTCTTCCAAATGGATATTTAAAGCTTCAGATGATCAATTTTGGTAAAAGATTTAAACAACCTGAACTAAAACTACCAACCTGAGTCAGCGATGATTGAGGCGACGTACAATCCAATTGGGGTTTCTTCTTTTCCCCAAAATCTTGAGTCAAAGATGATTCAATCGCCATTTATGAGTCACCAATCCTGTGAATCTTCAATACCCAGATGAAAATTTACAATCTTTATGCAAAAAGATTGTTTAAATCGCTTGAATCGGTTCGTTTATGGATGAAATATGAAAAGGGTTTTGAGGTAATCAAGATCTTGGTGGAATTGAGGTGTGTTTGTGCAGACAAAATGATAGTTTGATGCTGGCAAAATGATTTAATGGTGCGATTAGCTTTTTGAGTTGGTGAACGTAAGATTAGATTGACGGATTGAAGACTTTTGCGTGGGGGAGACTTGTGAGTTTTAAAATTAATATCTTCTTGAAAGGATACTTTTTTATTATAAGTCAACGTTTGAGTTTCTATAAGCTGAAGGTAGTTTATAAACGCATATAAGTCTAGCGGATCATGGTGTTTATGTATTACTCTTTCAGGTGGTTGTGGTTGAAAGTTTTGTTATGAAATGTGGATTTCAGAGTAGTTTAAAAGTGTATATGTTAGTTGTTTTAAAAAACACAGATGTTTGTAACATTTTGTCTTATTGTTACGGTTTCAAGTCATGTAACATAGACAATAAGTGGATTTTAAGAGTTGAATAAGTGGATTTTAAGAGTTGATATTATAAGAGATGTATGTCATTGTTAAAAAAAGTTTTAACGAAAAGTTTTAACTTTTAAGTTTTAATCTCCTTATGAGTTTTAAATTAAACTCGAGTTTGTTCAAGCTTGATTTGATTTGAAATTTAAAACGACTGATCTTGAATATGTCAAACGAATGGTAAAGATTAGCGAGAGCCAATTATGGGGATATGTGAATAGAACTATGAGATTTCAATTTTATTGAAATTTTCGTCAAAGTTAATATCTTGATTTCAATAGTTTGAGAAAAGCAAAACAAAAGTATATTAAGAGACATTGGAAGATCGGTGTTCATATCTCGTATCATGTCTCAACGTACACTTGTATGTATGTGTGACAATTTCGACTATTTACCTACGAAATGAGTTGTTATGTTGGCATTGTTTTTCAATTTACGGAGAGTTTAAAGTTTGTGATGTGGTTTCTTGTTTAAAAATGGTTTTAAGGTGGTTTATGAAAAGTTCGTTACCTTAACAAACGAACTATGACTTTATTAATTGTACATGTTACAGCGTAGTGATCGAGAAAGCATGTCATGTCTAGAATTTGTTAGACATTCAAACGGAGCCAGTGTCAGAAAAGCTAGACTCCGCTCGTTGAGCTAGCAGACTCTTCATAATGACTATGAAACCATTTTTAAATTAAAAATCATCGTATAAACTTTAGATCCTATAAAAATTAAAAAAAAAACTATTTCGTCAATCTAGTTTATATAGTCTTATTTATTTATTTCATTTCTTATTCGTAGATAAATGTAAAAAGATAGTTAAAAATTAATTTACTTTCTTATTTTGACTGTAGAAGTACTTCAATATAATTTTATAATTTTGTAATTAAAGTATTATATTAAAGTATGTCAACGACAACCTATAAAAAATACATGAAAATGAAAAGGTTACTAGATTTATTTTCTTATATGAAAGTCCTTAGACTTGTGAAACTGTAGTGTATATAGTACAATGATCAATTGTGTTAATTTTGTTTTCTGAAAGGCTAGAATATGTAATAGTTCACCTATTAATAGTTCGTTAATAGACGGGCTTAGCAACCGATTATTTTGTACTTTCATCTAGAGTTCTTGTTCTTTTTCTTTTGTAATCGTTCATAATCATTCAAGTGAAATCATTGGAGTTTGTTGTTGATTGTTGTGTAATCGATTGCTTCTAGTGTATAATCTTCATTGTAGATTGGTTTAATCTTTCTACAATTGGTATCAGAGCATGGTTCGGCTCGTGAATTGAAGATTCAAGTGTCGAAGTGAAAATTTGATTGAAGGATGGGATCAACAAAGTTCGAAATCAAGAAATTCGATGGCAAGAATGATTTTGGGCTATGGAGAGTGAAGATGCGAGCGCTATTGGTGCATCAAGGTGTTGTTGATGCACTGAAAGGAGAAAATAGCTTGCCAGCGACTCTATCGACGAAAGAAAAGAAGGATATCTTGGAAAAGGCTCATCGTGCCATCATTCTGAGTCTCGAAGATAGAGTTCTCAGGGAAGTATCAAAGGAGACGTCAGCTAGTGTGGTGTGGTCAAAGCTTGAAGGACTATATATGACGAAATCTCTGGCGAATCGGCTGTATCTCAAGAAAAGGCTCTATACGTTTCAATTGGATCCTGGTAAGTCAATTGAGGATCATGTGGATGAATTCAATAAGCTGGTGATTGATCTTGAGAACATTGATGTTGAATTCGAAGACGAAGATCAGGAAATCATCTTCTTGGCTTCATTGCCATAATCGTATGAGCACTTTGTTGATACTCTCATGTTTGGGAGGGAGTCACTGTCAATGAAAGAGGTGTTGGCTGCCATAAATTCAAAAGAATTAAAGCGGAGGTCTGATGTCAAGGATGATGCTGGTGATGGCTTATTTGTGAGGGGAAGACCTGAATCTAGAACTTCTAGAGGCAGGTCAACTTCAAGATCAAAGTCCAAGTTCAAGAGGAGATGTTATATCTGTAACTCTGATAAACATCTGAAAAGAGAATGCCTAGGTAAACGGAAAAACAAGCCAATAATCAACAACATAGAGTCCAAGGTAGTATGTCTGTTGATTGTAGTCTTGAAGGTTATGATAGTGCAGATGTCCTGATGGTGTCTAAAGGTCAGGTAGATCAGGATTGGATCATGGACTCTGGGTGCTCCTATCATATGACTCCAAGAAGGGAATTCTTTTTAGAATTGAAGATGGTGAAGTTAGGAAATATACAACTAGGTGATGACAGACCATGTATGATCAAAAGCATTGGTTCTGTCACACTCAAGTTAGAGAGTGGGGTGGAGTTCACTCTTATCAGGTTAGGTACATACCTGAGCTCAAGAGGAACCTCATCTTGCTGGGAACTCTTGAAAGCCAAGGATGCAATATAAGTCTCAAGAATGGGAAGGTGAAATAATCAAGGGGTCATTAGTTATGTTGTCAGGCTCAAGAAAGGAGAACAACATATATGTTCTTGATGGTACTGTCATCTGTGGTGCTGCATCAGTTGCTGATGTCAATAAGATGAAAACTCCTGTTTTGTGGCACAAGAGAATGGGCCACATAAGTGATCAGGGATTGACTGAACTGAGAAAGCAAGAAATCATCACATGGGTTAGTGGCTGTGATGTGGGATTCTATGAGCATTCTGTGTTGGGCAAGTCAACAAGGGTCAAGTTTGCCAGGGGAGTACATGAGACAAGGGATGTTCTTGAATACATTCATGCAGACTTATAGGGTCCTGCAAGAACCAATTCTCTTAGTGGAGGAAGATACTTCTTGTCTATCATTGATGATAGATCAAGAAGGGTTCGGGTATATATCCTTAAGCATATGGATAAAGCATTCGTGAAGTTTAAAGAATGGAAGCAGCTGGTTGAAACACAGACTGGAAAAAGGGTTAAGAAACTAAGAACTGACAATGGTATGGAATTTTATAGTTCTTTGTTCAATAAGTTCTGTAAGGAACATGGTATTGGTACGCATTTGACAGTGCCATACACCCCTCAGCAAAATGGATTAGCTGAGAGGATGAATAAGACCTTGCTTAACAAGGTCAGGTGCATGTTGTCTGAATCAGGAATGCCAAAGTCCTTTTAGGCAGAGGCATTGACAACTGCAGCATATCTTGTTAACAGGTCTCCTTCATCAGCCATTAATATGAAGACTCCTATGGAGATGTGGACTGGTGTTAAACCTAATAGCAGTCATTTGAGGGTGTTTGGTTCTTTAGCCTATGCTCATGTTAAGAAAGATAAGCTTGATCCTAGAGCTATAAGATGTGTGTTGTTGGGCTACCCTGAGGGTGTAAAGGGCTACAGATTATGGAGGATTGATATGGTAGTCCTAAGGTAATAATTAGCAGAGATGTGGTCTTCAGAGAGGAGGTGGTTTATAGGGATCTGTTTGTTAAGAAGAACGAACAGGATGAACTGATGGATGGTGTTCATATTGAGGTGGAGTCCAAAGCTTCCTAAGGCAATTCAAAATCTTCCGAAGGCATTTGGAAATCTTCCGAAGGCATTTGGAAATCTTCCGAAGGTATTCCAAAATCTTCTGAAGGTTTTTCCAAATCTTCCGAAGTCATTCCCAAGTCTTCCAAAGGTTTTTCCAAATCTTCCGAAGGCATTCCAAAGCCTTCTAAAGGTTTTCCCAAGTCTTCTGAAGGTTTTCCCAAATCTTCCGAAAGTACTTTTGAAGTAGGGGAAAGCTCATAGCAGGGTTCACACTCTTCACACTCATTAGGTGACTATAGTTTGGCTAGAGATAGAGCCAGAAGGCAGCCTGTGATGCCTGCTAGATATAGAACTAATGAAGATATCTCAGCATTTGTTTTCAATGTAGCTACAGAAGAGTGTGCTATGGAGCCATTGTCATATGGTGAGGCTGTTGAGTCAGTTGATAAAAATAAATGGATGGATGCTATGGTAGATGAGATGGATTCTTTGAGAAAGAATAACACATGGGTGTTGGTGGACAAACCAGCAGGGCAAAAGTTAGTTGACTACAAGTGGTTGTATAAGCTGAAGGAGGGGTTAACTAAGGCTGATCCACCAAGGTTTAAGACTAGGTTGGTGGCTAGGGGTTTTACACAGAGAGAAGGCATTGATTACAATGAGGTTTTCTCCCCTGTGGTAAAACACTCTTCTATTAGAGTAATGCTGTCCATGGTAGCTGCTAATAACATGAAGCTTGAACAACTTGATGTTAAAACAACTTTCCTTTATGGTACTCTAGATGAAGAGATCTATATGAGACAACCAGCTGGGTTTGTAAAATCAGGAGAAGAAGACAAGGTGTGTTTACTCAAAAGGTCTCTCTATGGGTTAAAGCAGTCCCAAGGTGTTGGTATAAAAGGTTTGATGATTATATACCTAGTCATCAATTTTAATAGGAGTAACTATGACAACTGTGTATATTTTAAATGCTACCAGCCTAGTGAGTATGTTTATTTGTTACTCTATGTTGATGACATGTTAGTATGTTGTAAGGATCAGTCTCAAATAGAGTTAACAAAGGAGCTGTTGCATAAAGAGTTTGAGATGAAAGATCTGGGGGTAGCAAAGAAGATCTTAGGTATGGAGATCTCAAGGGATTTGGTCAATCAGAGGTTGTTCTTGACTCAAACTGGCTACATAGACAAGGTGTTAGCTCAATACTCAATGGATGATAGCAAGTGTGTGTAGACACCTTTGGGTCAACACTTTAAGCTTTCATCAAAGGATTCTCCTATTCAAGAGGAAGATGTTAGGAGGATGTAAAAGGTACCCTATGCTAATGTTGTTGGTAGTTTAATGTACCTAATGGTCTGTACCAGGCCAGATATTGCATATGCTGTAAGCATTGTGAGCAAGCATCTTTCAAATCCAGGTAAGCTTTATTGGGAGGCAGTGAAGTGGATTTTGAGGTACTTAAATGGTACAAGGCATGTGGGATTAGTGTTTGGTAATTGTCAAGGTTCAAAGCCCAGTATTCTTGGTTATGTTGATGCTGATTTTGCCAAAGATCTTGATAAAGGCAGGTCTACTACTGGGTATGTTTTCAAGGTGTTTGGTGGTGTTGTGAGCTGGAAGTCTTCACTTCAGCATGTAGTTGCTTTGTCAACTACTGAGGCAGAGTATATTGCTCTTACTGATGCTGTGAAGGAATCTCTTTGGTTGAAGGATTTTGTATCTAAATTGGGGGTTGATTTGGTTTGTACTTTGATTCTTTGTGACAATCAAGGTGCTGTGAATTTGTTAAAGAATCAAGTATATCATGAACGAACTAAGCATATCAATGTCAGATTACATTTTATCCGAGAGGTCATTCAGTCCAAGGAGATTAGAGTTGCTCATGTTGATACAGAGAATAATGCAGTGGATGCCTTAACCAAGGTGGTTCCATGATCCAAGTTTACCAAGTGTTTGGAGATATTGGATGTGGGCTAGAATTGATCATGTACTAAGGTGGAGAATGTAGTGTATATAGTACAAGGACTAATTGTGTCAATTTTGTTTTCTGAAAGGCTAGAATGTGTAATAGTTCACCTATTAATAGTTCGTTAATAGGCGGGCTTAGCAACCGATTATTTTGTACTTTCATTTAGAGTTCTTGTTCTTTTTCTTTTGTAATCGTTCATAATCATTCAAGTGAAATCATTTGAGTTTGTTGTTGATTGGTATGTAATCGATTGCTTCTAGTGCATAATTTTTAGTGTAGATTGGTTTAATCTTTCTACAGAAACGTATGTGATTATGATATTTTTTAACATAATGATTTTTAATAAAGTGACACCCAAAATTTTTATAAAATCGAAAATTTATACCATCTTATGTGAATAACATAGAAGTTAACAAACCATAAAAAACACCTAGAATCATATGAATTTTTGGCGAGGTATAAATTGACAAATACAGTTTGGTAGTCTATTCGCAGTATGGTTTAAAATCTAAACTTTTTTTTTTTTTTTTTTTTCGAACGATGACGTTTAAGTATAAAATTAGTTAAATTGATTCTAAACCTGCGTCTGGAAATATACTTTTGGGTATTGAAATTACTTTAAACCTAAAGACAATTGGCACTCTTAGTATATTACTGGTAATAAATTCATAAATTATAATACGTTAGTATGTAAAATAGAGATGATGTAATTAATAGAGAAACCTTACCTAACTACTTAAATTGTTTTATGTACGTCACTTTACCTAACTATTTAATTTTCTTTATGTACGACACAAACAATTGAAACGGTCATTCATATGCATTTTCTATCATATATAAATCGAATAACGAACGAATATAATCTTTAACTTTAAAGGTTACTTTTGTCTGTATACAAGGTACGTTTGTAACTTAAGAGAATGAAATAATCGATGGATTATGTTTTCCAAAGTTCATCATAAATATAAAAGAAAATTTTTATTATTTTGCATACTCTTAATCGTGTTTGATAAATTGACTTACAAAAACAAAATTTACATTATTACCATCTGTATGATTATGATAGGATTATACATGCATAAATAAACGAAGCTATTGGATCAAAGTAAAGTGGTGTAATATCCATACGATGTTGTCTTCATCATTCTCATGAATTCCTCTATGTTTACTTCTCCATCCACTAACCAACAAATTCACAATTATTCAATCAAATAAAAATCACAAGTTAATTTTATTCTCTAACTTGATGGATAAACTAAAGCTTAACGTTGAATGAGTCAATTCGAGTTATATTTTACATCAAATAAGTGATAAAAAGGATAAAATGTCAAACAAGTAGTTGAAAATTGGTATATTATGTCATTAATACAGTATTTGTAGTTATATTTAACCTAAAGTGTATTATATTATTAACATATCAAACAACCATCTAAATCATTTTATTTTAAAATAAAACAATATGATATTCATAATCATTTTTTACTGTTAGAAAATGTCGAGATAAATTTTTTTGTTAATAATATAGAAAATTTTATCTTTTTTTGTTTTCCAAGTTTTTTAATTATAAATTCAGTTTGTATTTTTTAGAGTTTTCAACTTGACCAGATCCATCGCCTATAAACATGAAATGAGAAAATTGAATAAACTTACGATCACGATCAGCTTCCACCACCATTGATTGAATCTCGGCATCCGTAAAACGAATCTCCAACTCCTTAGCGATGTTCTTTATGTCTTGACTTGATATCTTCCCCTGTTGTCACCATACACACATTAGTTTCTACTTCTTAATATAATGTTTAATTGGTACCAAATGTTACATTTTTATCATGGTCAATGATATTGAAAGCTTTAGCAAGCTCCTCTTTGTTGTTCCTCTCACTGTCAGTCATCATGAATTTTGCACCACTCCCATCTCTGTCTACTTCTTCTATCATTTCATCAATTTGCTGAAAAATTTATAAATACAAGATAAATACAGTTTGAATGACCAAATTGAATCTGAAATTGAACCTTACAGCAATAAAAAGAATTATGAAATAAGAACAATAGCTAGCGAAAGGGGTCGTGTTGCATTAAACAGGCCATGTTCAACATGACATGTTAACTTAACGTGTCATATATTCATGTCTGTTCGTAATTTTTTTTCATGTTTATTCATTTATTAAATAAGCAAACAAATTTCCAGCTAAACGGTTCATTTAATATGCACTAAAATCATAATTGAAAAAGTCAACAACAACAATTTTGACTCCAATTCAATGCCAATTTCTCCTCCAAATGGAAATTTAAAGCTTCAGATAACCAATTTTGGTAAAAGATAGAAAGAAACTGAACTAAAACTAATAACCTGAGTCAAAGATGATTCAATCGCCATTTATGAGTCACCAATCCTTTGAATCTTCAATACCCAGATGGAAATTTACGATCTTTATGGCAAAAGAGTTGTTAAATCGCTTGAATCAGTACAATTATCGATAAAATGTGAAAAGTGGTTTTGAGGTAAGCAAAATCTTGGTGGAATTGGTGTGTGTTTCTTGAGATAGAATGACAGTTTTATGGTGGCAAAATGATTTGGTGCCCTGATAGTTGGTTCGATTAGTTTTTTGAGTCGTGGTGTGTAAAATTAGATTGACGGATTGATGACTTTTGCATGGGAAGGAGACTTGGAAATTTCTAAAATAATATCTTCTTGAAAGAATATTCTTTCTACAAGTATGACGTTTGAGTTCTTTTAAACGGTCAATAAATACTATAAGTCTGATCATGAACTTATTGATGAAAGGCAACTCACGCCATGCAAATACAAACATTACTGGTGACCCGACCCGCTTATTATTTCAGGGGAAACCCACTGTCCAAAGGCCTGTTGTGATAAAACCACTGATCCACCTGGAACATATTGCATAAAATGGGATTTGGATCCATGACCTCCATATTGGAAGGCCAGGAGGTTGTCTTCTCCCAAACAATTAAGTTTCTATAAGTTGGAGGTACTTATAAACGCATATAAGTCTAGCGGATCAAGATGTATAATGTATTCCTATTTAAGTGGTTGAAAGTTTTGTTAAGAAATGTAAACTTAAAGAGTAAATTAAAAAGTGCTTATGTTAGTTATTCTAAAAAATGCAGATGCCTATAACATCTTGTCCTAAGACACATGATGTTCATCCTCATAAAACTGTTATGGCTTCAAGTCCCACAACGTTGACAATAAGTGGAGTTTGGAGTTGTTTTATAAGAGGTGTGTATTCGTTGTAAAAAAAATTAAAAGAAAAGTTTTAACTTTTAAGTTTTAATTAAGGTCAAGCTCCTTATGAGTTTTAATTTAATCTCAAGCTTCTTAAAGCTTGATTTGATTTGAAGTTTATGGCAGTTGATCTTGAATATATAAAACAAATGGTAAGATTAGTGTTAGCCAATTATGGTGATACGAGAATAGAACTCGAAGATTAAAAGCTTATTATCGAAGGTAATATTTTGATTTCAATAGTGTTAGAAAAGTAAAACAGAAGTACATTAAGGTATGTGTTATGAACTAGTAACTCTAAACAAGGTGTTACCATGTCACACTAAACATATTTAATAGTGAGTCGTGTTATGGTTGGTGAATCAAAATGAAAATAAAAAAAGGCACCAACTTTCCCCTCAAGCCCTCACGGGCCACGTCCCATGGATCCACTAGGCCCACAAGGCCATGGATCCATGGGGTGGTGTTTCTACTCGTAAGCCACCAAGGTGGCAGCCACACCCACCCTTATAGCCTTATTAGTGTTTGGATCATGGTTGTGAAAACCAAACCGGACCGGACCGGTTAAACAAACCGATGAATAAAAACACCCACTGAACAGTTGAAGAAAACAGAGGATCTTGGTTCAGTTTCATCCAATGCATCAAAATGCACAACACAATCTTATGACAAGTTTCGACACATGCTCATAACCACCATAACCGAAACATGTCGTTACTTGCAATTAGCTAAATATGCATTCCAACCTTGTGTGCGGTACTCCCGAGCTGCATCAACAGGATTCTCAGCTTTTATGATCCCACGGCCCACGATGATTATATCACTGCCTCGTTCACCAATTACCTACAATCAAATGTTCAATAGTCATCAATAATAAAATGTCAAGACTGAAGAAGTCAACCATAGATTTTGAAAGTCAAAGCTTTAGCAACTTACAGAATTAGGCGTGTTATATTGCTGACCCAATGCATCACCACCTTTAACTAACTGAACACCAGGGGTCGCATGAATAAAAGCAGGATTAGACGGGCCCATGGGCCAGGATGCAGGGTTAACAGAGATGAATCCAATCACAAAATCAGAGTTATCTTCTGCAATTTTAGCTGCTGCAGCTGTGTAATCTCCTTTAGCAAAGTTACCAGCAGAACTCATTTCTGCAAGTAGCAGTAACCCCCTTCCGCGAGGTAAACCCTAAAAGCCAACAAATTAGTCAACCCATTTTAATTTGAAACCAAAACAGAAAAAAAAAGGTCAAAAAAGTCAACAGACCTTTAACTTCAAACCGTCAACGATTCCAGGACCTGATATAATGTGACAATTCACTATATCTGCCCAATCCAGTATACGAAAGATACCTCTGCAATTAAGTTAGAACGGTACGATTAGCATTGGGCTTTTTGGTCATTTAACATAGTCGATTATAACATACTCACCCTCATACTGCATTGTTACTGTGTTGCCAATGTCAGCAAATTTACGGTCTTCAAAAATAAGAAAATTGTGCTTGTCTGCAATCTTGAGAATATATGCATAAAATGTCAGCAGATTTAAGCAAAAAGCACACTTATGACTCTTCAGCATGTTATTACAGAAGATTAATCAATTTTAAACAAGTTTACCATACCATTTTACAGTGAAAACAATATAGGGGTGGTCATTAATCCCTGATAGGGGCGGCTCGGTAACTATTAGAGAAAAACAAGAGCTTTAGACCCCTTAAATTTGAAAGACCTCTAAAGATTAGGCATTGATGTTGGATGACAAATATAATTTAAATTCTTGAAAGTTCACATTTTTTTCCTATTCACCAATGCGGGATGAAAATTTATATGTTTATTAGAAGAAACAGATAACAAAAATTAACAAAAATTAATGAAAAGCTAGGAAAATTTCGCTTGAGGACCCGTGATATATTGAGCCGCCCCTAAATTCCCCAAAAAACCGCTATTTTCAAGGCCAAAACATGTAATTATCTAAAGTTTACATCTTTAAACAGTAAAAACACAAACAGTCTTTGCTAATATGATTATTCACCATCACATAACTATTCCAAAACACACATCCAAACACCACCTACGTTACATGTAACGTAAATAATTAACTTCAAAACCAAAGCTCGAAATCGTTCACAAGTTTAGAGACATACCGCGCGAAGCTTGGATCCAAAATCAGGGGTAAAATCAGGCAAAATGTCCACATGAGTTTTCAACATACATATCTCTGGTCCAATCTGTAATAACAAATCAATCAAACCACATTATCAAGAATACTTACTAAATCCAACAACCCTGTAACAACTAACAATAAAAATACAACCTTTATCCCAAGAAAACCAAACCAACATCTCACATTATCGTTTAAAACCTTCACAAGATCAAAATTCATCAAGAATTATGCCAATTTAATCACCTTATCAGCAATTGCAAGCAGATCAGCAGCAGTAGAAACATCAGCAGACAAACACAAATTACTCTCCTTCATCACCATAACCTCAAACAGCTTCTTCCCAGTAGGGTTCTTCGCCAATTTCGCCCTTTCCCCAAACGGAACCCTAATCCCACCACCGGAATTCACTTTTCCGACAGCCGGAGAACCACCCACCGGAGCCACCCTCTTATTCTCCTCAAGAAACCTAACCACCATCGCCTCAATCTCCTCACTAACCCTACCTTTCTCCTTCAAAACCCTAACCATATCCGTCATCTTCACCATCGAATGCAGAGTAATCCCATTGGCTTCAAGATTCTCCCTCCCACCCTGCTCCCGATCAATCAACACCACCACATCGTTAACCCTAAGCCCGGCGGCCCTTAGCGGCGCCGCCGTCTCGAGCACCGACGTCCCACTGGTCACCAAATCCTCAACAATCAGACACGTCTGGTCACGCTGAAAAGCCCCTTCGATCGCTTTAGAGGTCCCGTAGTCTTTGATCTCCTTACGGCGCATGAGCATGGGGACGTCGGAGGTGGTGGAGATGACGGTGGCGATGGGGAGGGCGGTGTAGGGGACGCCGCAGACGACGTCGTAGTGGGTGGAGGGAGGGAGGGTGGAGATGATGGTGTCGGAGATTTGGCGGAGGAGGTGGGGGTAGGAGACGATGAGGCGGAGGTCGATGTAGATGGGGGAGGAGATGCCGGATTTGAGCTTGAAGTTGCCGAACTTCACGGCGGAGATTTCATGGAGTTGGAGGATCAGTGACTCCATTGATGAAGATGATGAAGGTGACATTGTGTAGAAGATGATGGTGGTTTTGTGTTGTGTTTCGGCGGAATATTGATTGTTTTCGCCACCCTAATTGCGTTTTTCAAACTTTGGTAAAGATTCCTCTTTAATTTGTGGTATGATTAGAAATTATTATAGGGTAACTTTACTTTATATAATAATTTTTGTTGAAGATTTACCCATTAGAGAAATGCATAGAGAAACATAACGAATTTCATATATTCATTTTCCACTCAATTCAGCTTTAGAAGTTTTTTAATTAAATCATTTAATTTTAATGTTTTATTTAATTTAATACTTTTAACTATTTTTATCATGCTTTTTTTGTTTCAATTAGTAAAATTTTTATTTATTTATGAGAGTGGATATTGGGATACTACAAATTATAAATTAACACCCAAATTTCAAACGTGTCGTATAACCTTATACGCGTCGTATAGGGGGAGTCATATAGCCCTAAACGTGACGTATAACCCCTCTGACAGCCCTCTGAATTTTTTCTTGTATTCAATGTCGAAATTTGCTATGCATGTCGTATAGCCCTATATGTTTCGTATATGGGGTCGTATAGGGCTATATGGGGCGTATAGCCCTCTGACAGCCCCCTCCCCTCTGAATTTTCCTCGTTTTCAGTGTTTTCGACCCTATACGCCACGTATGGTGACATATACGAGGTGTATAGGAGGTGTCGATTTATAATATGGGGTGTGTATTTATTAGGACCCTTATTTATTTAATTCTAGTGTGAAGTTAGTGACATGAAATTAGGTTTTTATATTTTTTAATTTAATTGTCATGTTTTTTAATTTTCTTTTAGATATTTTGAAAGCCTCTATCTTACATCTAATACTTCATTTCTTTCTTGATAGTAAAAAATCCGATTATAACTCGATTTAATAGATTTGTGACTTACAAAACATGCAGAATAACCTAATTGAAATATTTTTTAAACTTAATTTTCTATAACAAAAATTTGCTTTATAGATTATTATAATGGTTATGGTGTGGATTGGAGTGGGCTTGAACTAGACCAAAGTCCGAAGGAACCTGTTATCTGATGATACCAGAGGAAGTGGTGTTCTTTTTAGTTAGTCCAGGTTTAAGTTTTATTATGAGCGAATAATATACATTTAAAGGATGATAAGTTTGTTGCCAAGTGAAGAAAGTTGAGTTACATACATTTTAGGACCCCTGAGCTAAACCTCTTTTGAAATGGGATTCAGCGAAACCTATATTAAATATTATTTAAAGCTTTAAATAATACTTAACTACTTAATTATCAATTTATTTATTTATAATTATCATATATTTTATTTATTTACTTTATCGTTTATCCTGTAAGATTGTTGGGGTCTACTATTAATATTGTTTTCTGGTGAACATTTATATTAGTTTTTGATTAATTATTATTATATTGTGAATGTTTAAGTTATATCAAGAATTTTTAAGGTTTCATGAAGCTTTTAATTAATCTTTGAGTTTATTGTCGTTTGATTGTTTCTAATTCCGTATCATACTCTCATCTTCGAGAAAAACTCGTCCTCGAGTTTTATCTTAAAAACAAAGCCACAAAGGTCAAAAGGAATATCAGATTGTCTCTCGCCTACCGTTAAATGACAATCAAAAGCACACGATAAAAGAAAAAGCTCTGACATAATTGTTCCAAATCGTAGTGGTTTGGCCTTGTGAATGAAATTGGTTGAGCAGCGATGGCATTTCCATTCTTTAACCTATTACGAATAGAATTAGAAAAATGTTAGTTATGTTGTGGATCATCATCAAAAATCTCCATTAGTCTCGTTGCCTTAATAACTTAGTCACATCCCCATTGAACTCCATTGTTTCATTTAATAATGGGTCTCACTTGTTAAATGTGTCTCATGTCTTCATTTTCATACGATAAGTCAATTATTGATTTAATCCAAATTGCATCACTCTTACAAGTTATCCCACCGATGAAATTATGTGGTTCACAATTATTCACAATTTGAGCACTAGATGTGTATTATAAGTTGAGTGAAGGTATCCTAGCAAACCCAATACAACTATCACCTTTATTTTTTCCATCAAAGGTAAAATTTTCTTTAAGATTCAAATCCTTAAAAATATTTTTTACTTTCTTCGCTCTCCACCATTCGAATTAGACAGGTTCCTTTGCATAGAATAAAAATTCGAATTAGACAGGTTCCTTTGCATAGAATAAAAAGAAGAGTTAATTACACAAATAGTCCATGTGGTTTAGCGCAGATCTCAGGTTTGGATACTAACATTTTTTAATAACATCTATGAGTATTGTATTTTAAAAATCATAACAGAGTAGAGTATTAGGACTAATGCCCGTTTGTTTTTAACAGAATACCCCCCACATGCCAAGCACATAAGGGCATTTTAGTCAATTTATGTACCAACATTTCAATTTAATAAGCCCACCCTAAAAAGCATCTTCTTCTTCTTCTTTTCAAACGCTAGACTATGAAGAAAAACATCTCAGACGAAGAAAAAACCCAGTCATGGTGTTTTGCAAATGTGGAAGATTAGCCACAATCAAAACATCACAAACGAAGAAAAACCCCGGACGACGCTTCTATACTTGCCCAGAATTGATAATTTCTTGTAAATCCTACTCTTAAATGCTCTTCATGTGTACTAACAAAGGTTTTCTGTTTCAGAGATCCAAGTGTAATTTTTTATATGGATTGATCCTTCGATATATTCTACACCAACCGATAGCATTCAAGGGTTGCTGAAATCTAAAAACTATTATAAGAACAAGACCAGAGCTTTGAAAGATGAAGTACATCAGAAAACATGTTATTGATAGAAAGTTGGTGTTTGTTTGTGTGTTTGTATTTTATGTGTTTTTTGTAATGGGTTGAATATGGTTTTGTTATGAATCTTATTTTGTAAGTGATTCTGGTTTTGTAATGAACCAAGTTTTTATAATGAATGTTTCTTTGTAATGAATATTTTTTTGTAATGAAATGTGTTTTTCTCTGTCACGATGTTGCTTTTGAAGTTGATTGTATGAATGTACTTAATGACCATAGAAATTACCAAACCAATGCAGAACACAACACAACACAACACATCAACCTTAACCATGACCATAGAAACATCACAAACAAATTTAATCATAAACAGAGAGATTACCAAACCTAGATAAGCATACTACATACATTCAAACCAAAATGTGCAGTTTTATAAAACTGCAATTGTCTTACATACCAAAGATAACAATGTCAAACATAATAACTACCAAAGTGCAAATGTCTTACATGTCAAGCATAACAAATATAAAGGATCAAACAACAGAAGAGGATGGTGCCACTTGTCCAATACAAGTCTTTTTGTTGTACTGCAAGTGATTGTCTTCCACTTTCTGGTAAGCTTCCCTTGCTTAACCACCTCATCTTCCCTCTCCATTGGATCTTTTTTCCTTTTTTTTCTTGGCCTTCCAATTGGTGTATGATGTTTAGGTTCCTTCAAAATTGTAGGGCAGTCTACTCTTGTCCACATGCTTCTACCATTAATGGGTCCAATCTTGTAGGAATAGACCTTTTTCCATGTCTGTAGCCAGAAACAAGAATCCACCCACTTCTCTGGTATATCCACCTCTAAACCTTAATAGACATATCCCAGTTTATTGCAATAGTATGTTTGCAGGGTATGCTTAACAGTTCCCACTTCCTGCATGAGCATGTCTTTTGAGCTACATCAACCACACACTGCTCACTATTTACCCTGTCACTTGAAATTTTGAACTACCATTCCATTTAATAGTCAGCTTGGTTGCTTCTTTTTAATGATATCAAATTTTTTTATCATACTTGGTGTCAATAAACCATCACTCTTCTTATTGACTTTCATAACATTTGCAATTCTTTTCATCAGGTATTCTCTAACAAACTTTAATGCTGTTATAATAGGTTTATCCCTACCATCAACCAACCTTGAGTTGAACACCTCACACATGTTATTTAAGAGAACATCAATCTTTTCTCTACCTATAAGCATATGATTATATATATGTCAATTAAGCACATGATTATGAACATGTCAAATTAACACATAAATTAGTAAGAAACAAGAAATTTACCTGAAAAATGGCTTCTAGTCCAATGAACAACAGGGATCTGGGTTAACCAATTGTATGCTTCAACATTCGTACTCTTTAAATCTTGCAATTTCCTTTCAAATTATTGTAGTGTAATGGCTGATGCTATACCCCATAACATGTCTTTGAATGCCTTGCCCCTCTATTGTAGCTTCATGTTTTGATGTATGTGTCTAAGACAGTACCTGTGTTCTGCAGCTGGAAATAACTTTTTTATTGCTAGAATAATACCCTTCTGCCTGTTAAATATAAATGTGAAGTTAGAGTTCACTTGTAACTCTAGATCCTCTCCCAAAATATCTAAAAACCAAGCCTAAGAATTTGCAGTCTTTGCTTCCACTATGACATAGGCAACCGGGTATATGCCATTATTAGGATCCATACCCACAGTTGTTAGTAGTTGACCTGGAAAAGGTTCCTTCATGAATGCCCCATCTAACTCAATGATATCTCTTTTACAAGCTTTGAATCCTTGTTTCAATAGACCAAGACATACATAGATTCTCTTAAACACTTTGAAATTACATGTAGGATTTGGTTCTTGTTCAGTCTTAATTCTAACTGTGCTTCCTGGGTTTCTAATCATCAATTCAAATACATAATCCCTCAACTCATTATACTGCATAGTATAATCACCCATCAACTTCTCAGATGCTTGTGTCTTAGCCCTAAATTCCTTCATTCTAGATACTGACATTTCATACCTTTTCTGTAGTTGCTGCTGAATAGCCTTGATCGGTATGCTTGGATTTGACTCAAGTTCTGTAACCAACTGCTTTGAGATCCAATCTGATATAAAGGCTTTCACAGATCTACATGGAAGGCATCTGTGTTCAGGGTTATATGTTTTCACCATCCATGTAGGCTTATTTTTCAGTTTGGAAATATACAAGACCCAAGGACATTTGTTTGGATTTTCTAGGGTTTTTCTTCCCCATCTTTTTTACTGGGGCCCTTAGTTTGACCAGAAACACTTAATCTTTTTCTCCTCTTTTGACCACTTGAACACTCTCCCAAATGACCATTTGAACACTCTCCCAAATTAGTTGGGCCTTGACTTGGGCCTTTTTCAAAAGTGGGTATTACTCCTCTACAAATAGCCCGGACCCTTTCTTTATCATTCCTGTATAGTGCCAGCTCCCTCCTTGTCTCCACTGCATGTCTTTTGATTAGAGCTTTAACCTTAGCATTGGTACCAAATTATTGCCCAATATAGAAACTACATGGATCTTTACAACCTTCCTGTTGTTTTCTAACTCTTCTAAAAGCCCTTCTCCTTCTCTTTTCATTCTCATCTTCTACTTCTGATGCAGATGTTCCAAATGACTCATCACTCATGTAGTCTTCATCAACAACATTATCACTATCATCCCCTACTTTATTCTCATCTTCTACAATAAAATTCTGGTTAAAATTTATCATATCCACTTCAACCTCTTCTACTTCATTTACTTCATCTACTATGTCATCAGGACCATTTGTATCATCTACATTCTCAAGTCTTTTAATAAAAAGAGTTAGGCAAAAATTATCACTAACATAAACCAAAAATTCCAACTCATCTTCATAACTTTCTAATGCCCTCAAACTAGTGCTTAAACTACTACCAAGAACAAGATAACTATAACGCATCTTACACTTGTCCTTGTGACATAACTCCTTCACAATCTCATCAACAACTAATACAGAGAAATGCTCCTTCGGCATGAAATCTACATAACTTAAGCTGCCATCTACATATACCTTTTCACTTTCTTCATTGATGATAAATGATCCACCGTGGTGAACCTCCAATGAAAAGTAATCCAGATAATTATCAACACCTGCAAAATTCATAAAGGGTTTTAATAAAGTTGTTGTTTTTCTGCAAGATAATGGTTTAAAACACTTACTATACACGCATTCATAGTTAAATTCTTATCTTCATTCCTGATTGACCAGCATTGTTCATTTTGACCTAGATTTTAGAGTGGTTTCAAATTTGGGTGGAGAATTGGGGAACGATTGTATGATTAGGTCTGAGATTATGGTGGGTTTATTAAACTGAAATGTTGGTACATAAATTGACTAAAATGCCCTCACGTGCTTGGCACGTGGGGGGGTATTCTGTTAAAAACAAATGGGCGTTAGTCCTAATACTCTACTCTGTTATGATTTTTAAAGTACAATACTCATAGATGTTATTAAAAAAAGGTTAGTACCCAAACCTGGGATCCGCGCTAAACCACAGGGACTATTTGTGTAATTAACTCTAAAAGGAAAGTTGTGGCTCTATTCAAAATAAACAAATTAATTTGAGTATCTAAATTACCGGAAGCAATACTCAAACTTTTCATATTTTGCGATTTGATTATTAAAGTTACCAACACTTCCAATACATCTTAAAGAGTTTTCTTGAAAGCTATGTTGTATTGATAATTAAGGGGCCCTAGCAAGTTAGAAAATAGACCTTAAATAAGAAAAGTTCTTTTACCATTTTGTTTTTTTTAATGGTTGCAAAATTTTGTGCGTGATGACTAAATAAATGTGTTAAATGTTTTAACACAAATCATATTTAGGTAAAATGCATTAATTCATAGTGTGTAATGAATCAAATTTATAGATAACTTTTTTAAGAAGCTGTAGTACCGGTTGTAGTTCAAACAACAGTTTTACAGTTGGAAATTATCAACTAAACACACTTAGTAGACCAAATAGGAAATCAAATAGTGAAACAATGCTCAAGTAAGAACGCTCAAGAACAGAAAGATATGTTTTCAAGGATGATGTATATTGCTCTCAATTGTTTACAAGTATTGCAAAGCTTAGTCCTTACACTGATACATGAGATACTTTATACTACAACCTACAGCTGACCATACTTTGAAGGCCAGCCAGACACTAATCTAGACAATAAAATCAATGTAGAGTCAAAAGGCAGATTGCCTTTTGACTTGTGACTATAACAGGTCATAGCTCACATCCTATTATAATAAAATAAGGATAAAAATATTAAAGTAGGAAATTACAGAAAAAAGACCTTACTGTACAGTTAACAAAAGTAAAAAGATAATCACCAACTTGTATAAGTTGATGAGTTTTCAGAGCTGACAACGGAAAAGTCTTCTTCTTTGTCAAAAGTATGTTAGAGTGTGTTTCTTTCGAGATTTTAGAATTCGGAAGAGTTCAGTTTTCAAGCTTCGGAATACTTTGTCTTTTATCTTCGGAAGACTTCACTTTGGCTTTGGAAGATTTTTATCTTTGGATTCGGAAGATTTGACACTTAGTTATTTTCTTTGTACATAATCAAATCTTACGAATTACTTCCTTGTACTTCATTGCATGTTGGAAGATCTTTGGTTAGTATCAGCCTTTAAGATAATCATATTGATCTTACATAAACACACACATACACACACACAGAGTTTTCTAAAAAAATTTGGGGCCCATGAGAGATTGGGCCCTGACGGTCGACCCTCCCTTAGGGCTTAGGCCGGCCCTGTAAATCTGGTTGATGACCATCCTGGTTAAACAACAATAGCCAATACACCTCCCATAGCCACCATGGATCCACCATCAACCACCACATACATGTCTAGAAAGTCATCAAACATACCCAACGAAAACATCAAAGACTTATGATCGTTATTTTCATCTTTATTGATCTTGTCATCAAGGTAATAAAAACACATACCTATTTATCTCAATATTCAAAGAACGAGTTTTTACTTCTCCCAATCTTCTTCCGAAGGGCCAATGTTACAACCATTTTCCATCTCAAAACTACAATCGCATGCTACCTTGATTTCCGCATCAATGGGATGAGTCTTTTTGAAGACACGAAGAATGATGTGCACAACGGCCCATGAGCTAAACCCCATTTGAAATGAGATTTTAATGAGATCCAGATTGAAGATTATTTAGAGCTTATAATAATATTTAACCACTTAATATCAATTCTTTCTTTTTAATTACCCACATACGTTCGTAACCTTCTATAATCATTTATTCATACTTACGTAACTTTAATCAAGTACTTATGGTTTATTCAACAACAACTTAATCTAAACTATATAGTGTTTCAAATTGAAAGTGTACATCAAAGTTATGTTTGAATTACCTATTTTCTATTTTTTCTGATAAAATATTTAATTGACGTGCCGTTTCGGCTGTTTGGTAACACATATTGGTTGGTCATTTTTATTCTTAGAAATGTTATGTAAAATGGGTTAGAAGTGTATGTGTGAAAGTGTTAGCATAGCCTAGGCATAATTGTCCGATATGTGTTAAGAAACTTGCATAATAATATGATGTTTATTGTTATTGATGATTGTCATTTATCCTGTAGATATATGTGAGTTCCAATCATTAGTGTGAGATTATTTCGTATTTAGGAATACAAAGTAGTTGTTAAAAAGAATGTCTCAAGAAATGATTCCCTTGTAAGGTTTTGCAGGAAACAAGAAAGGTAAGAAAGATAAGTTTTGGAGGAATCGAAAAAAGAAAAAAGATACTTTCTTCTTACAACTTTGTTTTCTCAAAAGAGAGAAAGCAACTAATAATCGATTGATTAAAGAGCTCTTTGGCAGCATCTGAATCAACATATTAATGGTTCAGATGTCTGAATAGTTTAGCATTTAATGATTTTGACTGTTTTTTTTGCGAGCAAATGTCTGAATGGTTCAAACATTTGTCTCTGAATGATTAAGCATTATAATAATGCTGAATGGTTAAGAGGTGTAATGCTAAATGGTTAAGATCTCTTATCTGAATTGGTCAGACATTTGCTTTTGAATAATTAAATGATATATTAGCTCTTAATGATTTAGACATTTAATGGTTCAGAACTTAATGATTCAAACCTCTTATTGATTCAAAACTTAATTATTCAGAAATCGTCAAACAACCCGGTTTGTTTTCTTTACATATGTAACAAAGTAGAAAACCCACACTAAAGCTAACAAATTAAATTAGAGGTTTATTTTCTGATTTCGTACTTTTTTATTCTTAAAATGTTAGTTTAAGCTTCTTACAACGTGTCGTACCCCAAGTCATATTTACAGAGATGATTTGATGAGATCCACTGGTATAATTAAAAATCAAATTATATTTAAGTTTGACTAATATATTTAAACCATCTAATATTATATACATAATAAAAAGCATGTGTGATGATTAGTGATATTATAGTTGATATGACTGCAATGTGAATGACATGAAAATTAAAACATGATTGAGAAAAACAAAATCAACACAATCTGGTGTGGATTGAGTAGATTCCTCGAAACATGGCTGAGTATGTTATTTTAATTTAATTCTTTTACAAGTGCCGGTCCAAAATCACATTGCATGATCCTCCTTTAATTGCCGGTGACCGACACCAAACTTGATAATTTGCTCAAAACCAAATGGATATCTTTCTACTATAATAAAAGAATAATGAGGGTGTCGTGTTAGCACCACATTTATTTTTATCAAACTTTTTTTGATTCTCTCATATTAAATAACTAAATTAATTACTAATAATATTATTTATTTATTTTTATATTATAATTAGTTTTTTAATAAATTAAGAAAGAGATTTTTTTATTAATGTTATTTTATAGAAATAGTTTTTTATTAAAAAAAATTTCTAAAAAATAAACTATTTTTACGTAATATTTTAAAATTGGTTTTTTAAAGTAAATTTATTATAAAAAATAATTAAAATAAGAAGTTATAGTAAGAAAATTTTTTAAAATAATTTTTTTAAAACGTTATTTTAAAGAAAATGTGTACTTTATCTTTGAAAAAAACAAAAAAAAATTAAAAAGTTCATATTATAATTTTATTATTATAGTTATTACTCATACGTAATTCTAATTATATCATGTCTTAGTATATCCCAATTTTTATTCTATTTAATATTTTATTTATTTAATCTTGTAACGCGGGTTTACTAAAACTAGTGTAATATATAAGGATTTAGAAGGACACATGTTCATTTTCTCTTCTTATGATCCTAAATTTTAATTTTTCCATCTCTTAACCAAAATCTCTTTATGATCAACCATCTTACGTTCATTCTCGCAATCTATTATTTCTGGTTATTATTGTCCCTTTCAATTCGCAATCTCCATATTTACATGTTATTTTTGGTTAATATTGAACAAATTACTTGTTTTTATCACAATCAAAAGAAGAATCGTCGTCGCTTTTAATTTGCAATCTCTTCATATTTTATTTAACCAAACCATATAATTTAATATGTGCATTCACTCCCCATAATAAACGAGCTTTAAACCTAGTAATTTTAGTATAAAATATGTTATTTTAGTATATATTTAGATTTTTTTATAGTGAACATGAGGTATGATATATATAGTCATAATCTTTAAACTTGTTAGAAATTATAAAAACTAATAATTTTGGATCTGTACAACCATGTTATAACTTTTCATGGGATATTTCAAGCTTATTTTGAAATGAGTTTTATAATTTTAAGAACTTGGTTACATAGATCATCGGCCTCTAGAGAAAAACCCATGAACTTAAAGGTACCAATGAATATGAGTTTATGTTTGAGATTTTATTAATAATAAAAAATATTGAAAATATCAAAATTCCTCACATTTCACTAACCCTTACTCATGCTTAAGAACTTGCTCTAAATGTAAGTAAAACAAGTAATTAGATGATGAACATTCTTTTACTGATTATTGGTACTGTACCGGCTACATACTAAACTAATACTAACCAAACATCATCCATATCAATAACTGGTATTCGTTTTCATGTTTTCAGTTTAAAAAATTTCGATATTTATCAATGGTACACGGTACCGAGCAACACAGAATTAACAAAATTGATACGATATTTGGTTTATATTTTCACTTGTTTTCAATTTCAGTAATTTTTTTTAGAATGATACCAGACTACCTGTGTGATATCGATCTCGTCGTTTTTTAAAATCCCCAAATTTTTTAAACCACTCTTAATCTCAATTTTGCCCTAATTTATAACGTCACAAGTTCCAACCCTCCAATTTTCAAAATTCACCACCAATTGCACAGTAACCGATGATCGCATACTCTTATCTTCAACTTTGAATAATCTTCAATTGCAAATTCGAATGACGATATAATGTTATCTTCATCAACCCATCAACTTGACTTCTGATACGCTTTCAGATCCCATACCTTCATCGTCAATTCAATTTTAAACCCATCACTGTTCCATTCAATTACGTCACACTCTTCAACAGTTTGAATTAGGGTTTTGTTCTTCCCCAATTTCACGCGATCCCCTTTTGATTTGGGCAGTTTTCATAAATTCTCGCGGTTAGTGTTCTTATAATTTGATTTCACTTCGATTAAAGTTTCATTCTTTGTGTGATGTGTGGATTCGCCCTCTTCCATTTGATAAATTGACGGAATTTGTATTTGATTTTAGTCTGTTGTAACAAATTTTATTAGGGTTTGGTTTGAAATTTGTGTTTAAGTGATGGATATAAGCAGTGAAGCCACTGTTGATCGGTTTTTAATCGGACCATCAACTGTAGTTGGTCGGACGATTGCTTTTAGGGTTTTATTATGCAAATCAATCGCACATTTGAGGCATCAAATTGCTCATGTATTGTTGTATTACCTTCATAGAGTTAGAACAAGTGTTTCAGAAATTGCTACACCTGTTATCTCATGGTTACACCCGCGAAACCGCAAGGGATATTGTTGTTGGTGACACTAATAGCATTCTTACTAAAACGATACACGAATGTGAAAATGAAAGCCGAAATGGCGTATCGGAGAAAGTTTTGGAGGAATATGATGAGGGCTGCATTGACATATGAAGAATGGGCTCATGCTGCTAGAATGTTAGATAAAGAGACCCCTAAGTTGAATGAACATGATCTTTATGATGAAGAGTTAGTGAGGAATAAGCTTCAAGAACTTAGACATAGGCGTCAAGAATGTTCGCTTAGAGATATTATTTTTTGTATGCGGGCGGATTTGATAAGGAATCTTGGAAATATGTGTAATCCTGAGCTTCATAAAGGTAGGCATCAAGTCCCTAGGCTGATTCAAGAGTACATTGATGAGGTTTCAACACAGTTAAGAATGGTTTGTGATTCTGATTCTGATGAGCTTCTTTTAGAAGAAAAGCTCGCGTTTATGCATGAGACTAGGCACGCGTTTGGTAGAACGGCTTTGCTTTTAAGCGGTGGTGCATCGCTTGGAGCGTTTCATGTGGGTGTGGTGAAAACTTTAGTAGAACATAAGCTTTTGCCAAGAATAATCGCGGGGTCTAGTGTGGGGTCCATAATGTGTTTGGTTGTAGCAACTAGATCATGGCCTGAACTTCAAAGTTTCTTTGAGGATTCGTGGTATTCGTTGCAGTTCTTTGATCAAATGGGGGGAATTTTCAATGTTTTCAAAAGGGTTATGACGCAAGGAGCCCTTCATGACATTAGACATTTACAAGTTCTGTTAAGAAACTTAACCAATAATCTTACTTTTCAAGAAGCTTATGATATGACAGGCCGTGTTCTTGGGATAACTGTATGTTCCCCAAGAAAACACGAGCCCCCAAGATGTTTAAATTACTTGACTTCACCTCACGTGGTTATATGGAGCGCGGTTACTGCTTCTTGTGCTTTCCCTGGTCTCTTTGAAGCTCAAGAGCTTATGGCAAAGGATAGAAGCGGTGAGATTGTACCATATCACCCGCCTTTCCATTGGGACCCTGAAGAAGCTAATGGCTCGTCTACTAGGCGGTGGAGGGATGGTAGTTTGGAGATTGATCTGCCCATGATTCAGCTGAAAGAGCTCTTTAATGTTAATCATTTCATTGTGAGTCAAGCAAATCCGCATATTGCACCTTTACTCCGGTTTAAAGAGTTTGTGAGAGCTTATGGAGGCAATTTTGCTGCAAAGGTACATTCACCACTTGTTGTATGTTATCTTTATTGTTAAAGATTGAACCTTTTTTATTTCTTTTTCTTTCTTTAACATTTAAGACGATCTTGCTGCAGCTTGCACATCTTGCTGAAATGGAAGTGAAACACAGATGCCATCAAATTCTAGAACTTGGTTTTCCATTAGGAGGACTTGCAAAGCTATTCGCGCAAGATTGGGAAGGCGATGTTACAGTCGTTATGCCCGCAACCTTAGCTCAGGTGAGTTCTTTTGTGTTTACAACAATTAATCTGCTTCCAAATATATGTTACTCAAGTGTTT
Organism: Flaveria sonorensis; assembly: GCA_025506505.1. Classification (NCBI taxonomy): domain Eukaryota; kingdom Viridiplantae; phylum Streptophyta; class Magnoliopsida; order Asterales; family Asteraceae; genus Flaveria; species Flaveria sonorensis. The sequence continues at coordinate 49,646 of JACCIY010000081.1, forward strand.
AAGTAACTTGGGTTTTTCATTTCTGTTACCAGTACTCTAAGATCATACAAAATCCATCTCATTTGGAGCTTCAAAAAGCCGCTAATCAAGGTCGAAGATGCACATGGGAGAAGCTTTCAGCCATAAAAGCCAACTGTGGGATCGAGCTTGCACTAGACGAGTGTGTCGCCATTCTAAACCACATGCGTAGGTTGAAGCGAAGTGCAGAACGTGCAGCTGCAGCCTCACACGGTGGATCAAACAGTGTCCGGTTTAACGCCTCCAAACGAATCCCGTCTTGGAACTGTATAGCACGAGAGAATTCAACAGGATCACTAGAAGAGGACCTAGCAGACGCCATGTCCCTCCACCATAGCGGTAGTAAGTGGCGCCGCCACCACCGGGTGCATGATGGGAGTGATAGCGAGTCGGAGACCGCAGAGTTGAATTCGTGGACGCGATCTGGTGGCCCATTGATGAGGACAACTTCTGCTGATCAGTTTGTTGATTTTGTTCAAAGCCTAGATACCGACTCCAAAATGAACAAGGCGACAAGGGGCGGCTTTCAGAATCTGCGTGTGGTACTACCGGAGAGAGGTTCGGATCCCGAACCTGATCAAAGGGATACTCCTCCTAACAACAGGATTCATACGAGTAGCAGTAGCGGTAGTGGTAGCATCACAGTGGCTGCAGGCGATCTTCTGCAGCCGGAGAGGACTCATAATGGGATTGTGTTTAATGTGGTTAGGAAAGGAGACTTGACACCTTCTAATTGGAGCCATGACTCGGGGTACAATTCTCCGTCTGACTCGGTTGCCGAGTGTGTGCAACTCGACTCGCCCGAGAAGGATATGGATGCTAGCTCGAATTCTGAATGTGGTCATGTAGATAATGAAGATGTTGGTGATCACAAAATTGATGTTGATATGAAGGTGTAGTAGTACCTTACGCTCAGGGTGAGTTAACCCAGTTGAGGTGACTCGGAATAGGTCTAGTATGATTGAGATTTAGCAGATTAAAATGTAACATCTCCACTACACTCCCACATTAGATGCTATACAATTATTGTGATATTATTAGCAAATATACTTTACTATTTATGTAGAAAATTCAAAAAAAAAAAATAATAATCCAAAACTCAATAGTTATTCCAAATTATATATATTTTAATCACAAACTTTCTGTGTAAGTTTTTAAATTTTACCACATAACTTTAAGTTTGTTTCAATTACTAGCGATATATGAAATTTCAAGATTTTATATTGGATTTCAATCACACGCGTGTTATTAAAATCGAGTAGATTTCCATCTTTTAGTATTATTAAATTTTTCAACTGTCATAATTTTCTTATTTCAATTGGTGGATTGAATTATTGAGTTCTTAAGTTGGTTCTAACTTGATTTTTAGATACGTGTCGGTACGAGTTCGGCCAAATATAAAACGTGAATTTAGACTGGACACAATTTGGTCGATTGTTAGTCTATAATTTATCATGCTGCGTATAACACCGCCGCGACGCACGGCCGGTAAAAAACCTAGTTATTAATCATATTGTAACGAGTGAATTATAAATTATGAATGAGTATACTAAATTGTAGGTTGTATGATCCGACTTCAATAATTACATTGGTTGTTATTTATTTGAGAATCATTAAAGAGAAATAATACAACCTGCACTTTAAATTATTCTTAAAAAACCTAATCTATAATTTGTAATTTGTTTTAAAAATTATAAAAGAAAATAAATTATAATTAAAAATTAACACTAAAAGTAAAAGTAATTTTATTTAAATAGATTAACTAAATTTGAAGTATTTGCTTAAATATTTTTATAAATTATATATAGACATATATAACGTAAAACGTACTACTTAGGTGTTAATAAATAATCATATATTATATTTATATAAACAATAAACAATAAGTTTTATTAAACCCAATAATATAAATCCCACTAATAATTCAAAATAATTTAATATTAAAATTATTAGAATCCAATTTATCAATTTAACAGTTGTCAAGTTTGTTATAGTTTATCATAGATAGGTCCTAACTAGTCTCTTGTAATTTCCATTTCTGTACAAATTCTCTTGTAAATGCATGTATCGACAGTAGGTTTTTCAAGCCATTGTAATTGCATTGCTCATTATGTTTTATAGTCTAGTGAGCTACCATCTTAAAGGGACTTTTATTGAACATAATTTCCCAGCCACACATGTTTTTTTTTTTATATTTTTGTCATTTATGTTTCTCAAGTTAATTTCAATTATTGTAACCGTTTGTGTATCTTTAAGTTTCATTCTACATTGTAATTTCTTTTTGGTTGATTAATGAAAATTTTATGTTTATCATGTGAACAATGTTCCTATACAAAACTCGACCCGTGGACATATCAAACGAAAGCACTACAATCTGTAGGCTTTGGCTGCAAGAAATTAGTTAAATTGATTGATTTACATTTTAGTTGATATATTTGAATATACATCGACATATACTTAAAAATAAGAACGCAAGATGTTACTTTTCTTTAAGTAAACATGTATAGGGTGTAAATCTTGAAAATTTAGAAATTTGAGGTGGTGAAAGTGACAGTTTTTATAAACGTTTTAGAATTGGAGGGTTAAAAGAGTAAAACTCAAAGTTGAGGGGTGAAAGTTGTTAACTGGACAATTCTTACTTTTTAAGGTAATAGTAATGGACTGGGTTAGGGTCCGGGAGTGGCTAGCCAAACGATTATTAGGGGTTGTTGATAGTTTTTTAATGATTTTATTAAAATGCTAACTTTAAATCGGTGCAACATGTTTGTTTCATTTAAAATGCACCTCTTAATTGTTCATACAACCTCTTAATTGGTAATTTTTATAAACATACTGACCGGTTAAAAGGTTACCTATTATTAGTCAGACCTTTTAATCATTCAGCACAAAATTGTCAACAGCCCTTACTGTTCGTGTGGTCATTCGGCCAACGCTCTAGCGGGACGAGATAAAAATACTTTCTATTTAATTTGTTTTTTTTTAGTATAAGAAAATAATGATAATTTTTTTCAACTTTTAATAAACTAATAATAATGGTAAAAGTTTGAGTTATCACTCAAACTTTTAGGCTATTTGAGATTAAAAAAAGTTTATATTTTTAAGTACGTGTCGGTATAAATTCAAGTCAGTCTATTTTGTGACGTAAATTTTGTTCGGCAACAAACAAGATCTATAAAACTTTTTCATGCATATTCTTAAGTACGTTTTAAGGTGGTCTACCTTTCGTCGTAAATTTTGTTTGAAAAAGAGTTATGTCAAATATAAAATGTTTTCATTCGATAGTATAAATATAAATTAATTTATTATTTGACATAAATCTAGTTTGAAAACGAATTGAGAAAAATATAATTTATACTCTATACTATATCGTGTTATATATAACACAGCCGCAACGTGCGATGCTAGAAATGCTAGTTTTTTTTTATAAACTTAAATTGTAAAATGATTAATCTAGTTAGCGTTTGCTTGATGAAAACTTGAAAAGTGATAGAGCCGTTCGATGATATGATGATGATATATGGTTGTAATAGGGATGCATCAGCTCATTGGTTAATATCACAAATTTTCTCTTGAATCGTCACATCAATTTTGTGATGTGTTTGGAGCCCACATCTCCACAAGGCTCCACCAAAGTCTCATTTTTAATCCGCAAAGATTTCATAAAAATTAACATTTAAATTCAAAAGTTTAAAATATTATTATTTATATTTAAAGGTTTCATTAAAATTATCATTTAAATTCATTTGTCTATAACTAATTAACACGGTTTATTTTTTTCGTTAAATTTCCAACATAACAGTTATTTTAATAAAAAAATTACAAAATAAAGAACCAACTCACGTGAGAGTTTTTATATGTTTAACATCTTTTAATAATTGCAGTTATTATTTAACTCTATAATAGTATTTTATTGTTTTGTCTTGTTAATGTATTCTGGTTTAGTAATCGTGTTACTTTTGTCCGTTTTATTAAACATAGATTTCTTTGGTTTAAAGTTTAATTATGATTACGATAATTGATGTATTATGATTATTATTCATGTGCAGTTAATGTCATATTATTAATTGTTCTTATACTTTTATGATAATCTGTCTTTTATGGTTATAATTCAAATAAATAATATTATATGACTTGTTGTTTATTTATATATATTTTTGTTTTGTATGTTTTATAAAGTTATAAATAAATCACTTTTAGTTAGTTATACTTTTATTTTATTTTATATAATATAATTTCCAGAGATGTGTTTCTTGTGAAATGAAAGAAATGCTGACCTATCATTCTTGGTAAATTAAAATCATAATGGTGATTACCAAAGTAGACCAAACGTCTAAAACTTATCACGTAGAGCTGATTTTTTATTTTGTAATTGTTTTGATTGAAATACCTCTAATTTAGGAAAGTTATCGGAAAAACTTAACGGTGTTAATTAGGAGTAGTTAAGTGGATTCAAATGGCAATTTTTGTGAACTTTTGGATGCAAATAACAAAATTTAAACTTTTTGATTCAAATGACAATTTCTATGAAACCTCAAGGACGTAAAACGCATTTAACTCTAATCCATATTATAGCAAGCTTCATAGATACTTTAAAATAATAAATTTAGTGGCCAAACATTTTTGGTTCAGTATCATACTTTCTTCTGATATATAGTATTTAGTAAAATAGGATTGCTTTTGCTACCTATCATTCTCTTAACCTATTTTCTTGCCGATTGTTATTTTTTAGATATTTATATATTAATTTTTCATTCAAAAGGGTATTATAATAATTTAAATACTCATACAAAATTTTTTCTCTTATTAAAAATAAATTTTATTAATTGTTATATTTCTTTCTCTTATCTAAAATTTTTAAAAATCAAGCTATCTTTTGTAAAAATAGATTTTATTCAGGAAATTAAAAATCACATCTTTTAATAAAAATCTAAATAATAAAAAACAAAAAATTATATAATATGAAATTTTCTAAAAACTAAACCTTTTTTGAACAAAAGATTTTAAATCTTTTTGTTTTTAAAAAAATTATAAAAAGATTATCTTTTTTTTTTAAAATAGTCTTATTAAAACAACTAGAATAATTACAAATCAGATTTTTTTAAAACAAGATTTTTATAAAAAAATATTTTTTTATAAAAAATCTTAAAACGAATGTTTTAAAATGAAACTACTTAAATAAGAGAGTTGAAAATAGTATAATTATTTTATTTCTCGAACTATTACGTATCTATCTATCTATAAAAAAAACTAAAACAAACGTGAAACAATTGTAAGGCTCATTATACTAATTTTCTCATTTCCCTATATTATTAATAATAATATTATTCATACCATTTTCAAAAAAAAAATGTATAATTTAAGAAATTAAATACCTATTTTTTTTATTAAAAACATACTTTTTAAAAAACAAAAATTTTATAAAATACAGAATACAACAAACTTTTTAGAAAAATCATTTTTCTTAAAACAAAATATTAAATAATCTTAATTTTTTTATAAAACAAAAGTTTAAAAAAATACATTATTGTTTATTTACTTAAAGTAGCTATTTATACGTAATTATAATCATACTTATGATTTTATAATGTATAAATTTTTATTATTAATTATTAATATTTTATTTATTCAATATATTCCACGGACTAACCTAATTAAAATATATTTAAAAGTCTTGTAATTCAAGGCGCATAATTGAATATCAATATTTCGTTCATTTATTATCCTCAGACATCCTTTTAGTGCCTTTTACAAGTGTTATATAAAGTTTTTTTTCCTAAATTAATCTCACTAATAAAGTTCAATTTCAATATATTTTCTTCAACTTCTTATAAATAATCTCGAAAATCCAATTTGTGGGAAACCAAACTTGTACAGGTTTTATTTTCTAGTAACTATAACGTACCATAACGTGCGAATCATGTTTTACTTAAAACCACGGGTTTTTATATAAAGACAAAATCTAGTAATCGAGAGGTTAGCAGACCAAGTTTATCTTCCAATAGTTATCTGGTTCTTTAAGTAATTCATTTCATTAATCTTCTAGTCATGGAGTTGATATTTGAAACTACTATAAACCATACATTCAACACCCAAAATTCCAATCAAAATTAATGGTCGCTAATTTTGCAATCAATTTGCCGCTGAAATAAGATCAGTCTTAAAATTATCGAGAACAATCAAGCCATTAGCTTTTCAAATATTTAAACTTGATCTATAAGTTAGTGTGTATATACATTTTAAGTAGTTGGGTTTATCCATAGATAATGACTATGTCATAAATATATCCATAATAAGAATTAAATCATTATACAATTTGATGTTTGATTACTATAGAAAGTTGAGTTTTTTTCCAAAAAAGTGTTGAAAGAAAAAATTTACTAAAATGGATGATTTGAAAAATATTTATCAAAATGGGTGTTTTTTATATACATTCTTTATTTTCATCCAATCAATATTAATAATTTTTGTTTTTTATTCAACCAACCTATTTTTTATAACTTTTTCCTCAATATATCAACTCATTATAGTTTAATTATTTTCTTTTTCATCTTTCGCATATGTATTTAAAATATAATAAAAATATATCTGTAAAAAAATATACTTGTCTTCTTGATCCCAACTTTTACATACATATTCATAGGAATATTTTTGCTTAGTAAACATTATGATTGTTTTAAAATAATTGCTATTTTTTTAAATTCGTTGACTTAATTTTTGGTTAAATGGTACTTTAAACTTTAGCATAATCAAATTTGTACTTAAATAAAATAGGCTATTAATTTTCGCAAATCATGACAATATAGTTGAGGAGGAAATTTATTTAAAATATATAAATCATTACCTTTTAAGTTTTATTTCAATTAAATAATAAACGTGAGGAAACACAAGCACTTCCTATCATTTTCCAGTAAGAAATATTTATATACTTTTGTTTGTGTATTTTGATTATTTAATTATTCTTTCAGTTAAAATGTCGTTTGATTAATAATTTAAAGACAATTTTTTATAATACGTGAGTTAAAAAAACTATAATGAGTAAATTGAGAAAATATATAAAAATGATAATAAGTTCATTCAGAAAAATAAAATAAAAGGGTTATAACAGATTTGTTAAAAATAGAAAAAAATAAAGTATAACACCCATTTTAGTAAATTAATTTTAAAATCACCGAATTTGGTAAATATTTTTACAACCAACACTATTTTGGAAATAAACTCATAGAAAGTTATTATTAAAAATACTAATATGATTATATTCCATAAATCAATTTAGGACATCATTATTTTATTAAATTAAATACATCTTACGGATCTGAAATGATTTTTAATATCTGATCCTCACTAGAATATAGTGTTGAACCTCACAGATACATACACCAGTATCCATCAACATGCTAAAAATAATTTTATTTTTACTATGAGAATATGTTGTTAGTACACTAATGAACCCATCAATACACTCTACTAACCAAACAATATTAGGTAAATCATAACTTTCACAGAACAAACGATCTTTAAAAAATTACAAGAAAAAACAATTAACACAAGATTCAAAACTAAGATAATAAAAGAAGTGTTGGGTTGTTGTGATAAAAGATATTTTCGCTCCTACTAAATTATGGATTCGAGTCCTAACTAAGTTGATCAACAATCTATTCCCTTTTGTTAAAGAAAAAAAACAGATAATTAAAGGGAATAGAAAGACATCATGGATTGACAACACATCACTTGACTGTCGTATGATTTCAAAGAGTTTGGAATTGACACTTGACTTGTCATTTCAGACTCTGATTCACGCCACTGCACCAAACTCATATTATTCTTTGCTTTTCAAATGCTAAGTTCTCATGCATATCACATATGTGAACATACAAATGTTAAATATATAGAACATTCAATTTGTCAGATCATCAATTTACATATTAACTTCTCCTGCATATATATGTAAACATACAAATTTTAAAAATTGTATTCATCAATATAAAATTTTCACAGCAATACATATACACTTACTCAGTGACGGACCTAAAATCTTTTTTATTAGACGTGAAAGTTCTTATTAGTAGTTTGACTATTATAATATAATATATTTTTTTGGTCCGGTTCGAGTTAAATCTGGTCGGATCCGGTTCATTGTAAAAAAAAACTCATTAAACGGTTCTCAAACTTGTATCTGCAAGCACGCGCGCGCGCGCGCGCACACACACACACACACACACACACAACACACATATATATATATATATATATAATATATATATATATATATATATATATATATATCCATAAGTAATAACCGTATTGAAGCAACTATACTCATAAAAATGATGATATGTGATATTTGAAGCAATCATACTCATAAAAATATAATATTAATGGCGAAACTAGAACCTTTCATTTGAATAGTCTTAATAGAAATTTTTGTAAAATTGTGAAGAGCGTCAAATAGGTTTTAATATCGATGATGTTTAACATGTTTGAAAACAATGTCATCCATTAAATATAACATTTGATCTCTCATAGTTGGAAAACATATAAATTTAGTATTTTTATGTCATAAACAATGATTTCGATATAAATTTTGCAATCGACCTCCTTTTTTTTATCTCAATATAATTATTTTATTGTTTGAGAACAAAATACTAAAAAAAACTATTTTGTTACAGACTCTAATAAGTAAGATAATATTGTTCGTCGACTGTCAGAGGGTAATTAGACCCCATTATAGTTTCTTGACAATATGTTTAAGACAAAATCTTGTTCTTTCTTCTTTTTCAAAAGTTTAAGCGGGACGATTACAAATTTTATGGGAGGCGAACGAGATTTTCATGTATAACACTGAAAAAAAAAAATTTAGGGTGGATGGCTGCCCCCTTCCTCTTGCCTCGGGTCCGCCCCTACATTTACTTATCAATAGAAAAAACTATAACATATTATTACTAATTATCATTCGTAGAAAGTTTATGTAACTTCATTAATACGTCATTTTGAAAGTTCAAGTTTGCTACTATTTAACATAATTCTTTTGACGGAACACGCTCTATAAGAAGGTTGATTCAGTGCATAGTAACTAAAATTTCTAGATCTATCACCTGCTATGGTTTCGTTTGTTGCATATACATGTATATGTAAATGTATATATTCATCTAAAATAAATGGCTTTCAGATACTATGAAAAATATTAATGCAGGGCTTTAGTTTATTTCGAACAATAACTGTAGAGACTAAAAACATCAAAACATATTATACTGGTAACTATAAAATTAAATTTTTTAGCTTAAATGTATAATTTAAATTGAGTTGTATCATAATCAGATTGGCTTCTTGTTGAGCTACATTAATGACCACTCTCAATTAGTTTGTCTAGAAAGAATAGCGTCATTAACTTTAACGCTTAATACCCTTAGCCTTAGGGGTATTTAGTAAACAAAATAATCTTAATAATGGTATGGTCATGGTGGGATAAAATAAATCACGAGGGCCATCCCGGCAAGCCAATATTTTTATCAAGTAAACTCGCTTATTGATATTTCTCTAAACGAATCGAAAGGGCACGAACGAATTTTATTTGTATTTGTTCGTTTAACTTTAACTAAATAACTAGTGGGTGAAACTCGTGCGTTACGGCGGGGTATAGATAATTTTAAGACTGTTTATTTAGCTAACTCTCTCTTATTGTACTAACTCATATTTTGTTTTTTTATTTGATTAATGTGCGATATTAAACATATCTATATTACTACAAGGATGAACAAATTTGTAAATAACAAGTTGTTTATGCATAATCACTTGTACCAAATGTAATAAAATGTTCTTAAATAACTTAAAAATGAATTAAAATTACAATAATCCAAAAAGTTATATTATAGTAGTATAGGTATAGATATTAAGATAATCTTAAATATAATAGTCATAATTTAAATTTAATTAGAAAATAATAGAGTACAAGTATTTAAAGCTTAAAAGGGTGTATTAAAAATAAATCTTATGATATTACATATTAAAGCTTGCAACTCTGCATATGTCATCTTAAAAATGATGTAAAATTACAATCTAGCCATGTTTATGTTATATATAGTAGTTACGATAAACAAAGTCAACAAACATGAACACTTAAACGTTCTTTGTTCATTCGTTAAATAATGAATGTGTTTGTTTTCGTTTATATTCATTCCATTACTATTCTAAAAGAAGACTCACGGGTTTATAACAAGCTAATAGACACACAAGTGTGCATAAGTGAACATAATAGAACGAAATAAATCAACACAAACAAAGTAAATATCCAATTATAGTTGAAATACCATCATTCTTACATTTAATGTTTCAAAAGTTAACTAGGATAAACAAATAAAGTGTTTAAAGAACCATGATATGAATTATAAAAATAGAGATAATGAACCTGATGTGAATGCTATAGTATAGTACCAATTGTTCACTAATTACATAAAAAATACGTTTTGAAGTACCAACTGTAATACTTCCCTATTTGTCTACAAAAATGTCATCGAGTGGCTTAGTTGTTACGTTATGTAAACACATAACGACATTAGTTTTACGACATCTCACCATTTTCTTTTGCAAAAAATACTACAGCTTGTCTTGGGAATTAGCATATGACTAATCTCGGTCAACTTCATCATTTTACACGAGGTAACGTTCAAATGAAAATTGTTAGTCTTCTTTCATAAAGAAACATATGGTGCAAGTATACAGCTCCAGCAACTATGGTAGATTGTAAACCGTAGTTGACACATCATCTAAGAAAGAGTACCATAGTAGGTGAATCGTTTTGAGAAGGTACTCTCTATCACCAACCTTGGTGGATCCCGACAGTATCTCACTTCTACACCAACTGACATATCTTAAGCGGTACAAACAAATTTATTTATGCATGCATGCATGTAACCTCTGATTCTTATTTTCAATTTTTAGGTAGGGTTGTGATACATTAAAGGCATAATTTATCGTAGACTTCACATTTCACCCATAAAATCGAATAATCTAATTACCTATTTGAAAGTAGATTAGGGGGTGTCTTGACTCTAGATGTTCAGTTTTGGTTAGTGTGTATTCTTGGGAGATAATATGATCTCTTGACATTCTAAACGTTAAACAATAGTATCCCTTTGAACGCCGAGCCTAAGTCGAATACCAGGCCGTTGCAAAACACTAGTTGAAGCTAGATCGTCATGTAATCTTATACTCCAATTCTTGTTCCACCACATAGGCTACTGTTCATGTATTAATATACCTGTTGTCTATCAATACGCAGATATCTTCATCAAATGATTACCTCGCCATCTATTACACAACTTCATTCTAGTCTCGTCATTCATTCTTACTAATCAAAATATGAGGATTTTTTATTTGATGGATTCCTATCCAAGTTATTCAAATTTTCTAAAGATTATAATTAATATTTTTACCTTAGTTATTTCCCTTATTTTTGGATAGTTTGTTTGTATTCCTGCATATGTATCAATTCTCTCATTGTAAATGATCAAAGGAATGTACCAACTTTCGAGTTATGTGAAACACTAACGTGAAGGAAAAGAAAAATTAAGAAGAGAGTCGACCAAATTTTATGCACACGGTAAAGCCAAGAGATAGATGACTCTTAAATTTATTTTTTATACTCATTTGTAGACCAATATCAAGGTCTAACATGATGATCATGAATTTTCAAATTACTTTAGAGTTGTATTTAAAACTAGGCTAAAGACCTGTGTAACACACGGGTTTAATCCAAAAATATTGTTATGTTAAAAAAGTTCGTAAGTTATAATGTTCTTGATAATACTTTGTATATAGACTTTTGTGAAAATATTATTAGCAGATGGATTTAGATGTATTAATTCAATTAAACAACAAAATAACTAAAGATCTAAATTGATATACAATGTTGCTAGTACATAGACAGGTTGTAAGTTGCAGTAGACATCAAACAATCTTCGCAGGTACATAATAAGTTTGAACTTATAGGTATATATGTTATGATTTTTTTCAACTTGCAGGTAGAATATCAAACAACAGACAAAAGTAGCAATGAAAGTTATATATCATTAAACAATTACAATACAACTCATACAAAGTAAGCATCTAAAACAACAGTTTGCATATAATTAAACCATCTAAAGTAATATATAGCGAAAGGAACGAACTTGATAATTGCACATAACTAAACAATTACAATACTACTCAGATAAAGTAAGCATCTAAAACAAACTGTTGTATATGAGTAAGGGAAAGTCAAAGAAGGTGCTCATTGATGTTCATAGTAAGGTAAAATGATACAAACACAATAAAAAACACAATAATTTAAACTAATGTTACATCATAGATAAGATACAAACAATGAGTTAAAAAGAGTATAAAATTTGACTCTTTAGTTAATCTGCATAACATTTCATACATACCTCATCAAAAGATTGTGTGAATTGTATATTAGTTGTACTTAATATTATAATATTATATATATATATATATTATATATATATATATATATATATATATATGAACTAATTTCATGCATAATTAAAATTGACCAGTATAGTCAACTGTAGGTATATGATCAACAGATGCGTTAATTAAAATAATGAAAAAATATATTAGCAGATGGATTTAGATACAAAATTATATATAAATAATAATGTATTGATTCAATTAAACAACAAAGTAATTAAAGATTTAAATTGATTTACAATGCTTACTGCTACATAAACAGGTTGCCGGTTGTGTATGCATAAACAATCTTACATGTATATAATAAGTAAAACTTGCAGGTATATATGTTATGATTTTTCAACTTGCAGATGAATATCAAATAACAGACAAATTAACAATGAAAAGTTGTATATCATTAAACAGTTACAATACAACTTAGATAAATAAGCATCTAAAACAATAGTTTTGCTATATGATTGAACCATCTTAAGTAATATATAGCTAAAGGCACGATAACTTAACACTTTCACATAACAAAACAATACAATACAACTCCAGATAAAGTAAGCATCTAAAACACCTTATTGTGTATGACTAAGTGAAAAGTCAAAGAAGGTGCTTCATTGATTTATGATAAGGTAAAATGATACAAACACAACAAAACCACAATAATTAAACTAAATGTGACATCATAGTAATGTAAAACGATACAACACAATAAAAAACATAATAATTTAAAGTAAATGTTAGAAAAACATATAAGAGGATGTTTTAACCCTAAGCAGAGTAAACAAATGACACTAATCATTCAATTCTTTAAAGCTTAATATCATATAATCAAATATTAAGTGATGCACAAAACAACACTATAGTAGTTTCAAGATATAGAGATTCAAAACGTGTTGAATAGATTATTACAAAGCTAAGATAGAGTTTCAAAACAAATTCATCATCATTTTCCAACTAAAAATGCATCAAAATAATTTGCACATATCAAAAGAATTCCAATCAAACATAATAATAATATGGCAATATACATAAAAGAAATAAATAAGTTTAAAAATCAGAAGCATGTAATACCTCTTCAAAGATGGATTTTCGAATCAGATCACCTTCAAATTAAAAAAACTGAAGAAAAATAATATCAATCCAAAAACACAAGCGCAGAGATGAAAGCTTAAATATAACAAAAAATAAATACGTTTTCTTGAAGAAAACTTAAAGAAAACCGAAGCCCAAATGATAATGTTGATGAAGTCTGTCGAAGGCGCTATCATCAGAGTTTATAAAGATAAATTGTGAGTGTTCCAAATAGATACCATTTTTTAAAGATTTTTAAGGATGATTTTTTAAACAAAATGAATTATTTTTTAAGAAACAATTAAAAAAACAATTTCATCATGAAAGTTTAAAAAGATATTATTGTTGTTTTACTTGAAATATTTACATATCTAATTTAATCATATTTTATATGAAAATGTTGTTTTATATTTTCTAAAATTGTATACAAACTATTTGATATTTATTTTATCAATTTACGTGTTATAAAATTTGTATGATTTCATTTCCAAAGAAAGGTACCGTGAATTCCTTCGAATTGAATAGGTTCGATGAAGAAATCCGGAATTTTTGTCACGATTCGAATATAAACGAGCATTTTATGGATTTGAAAGTGATCTACAGTTTTTGTAGATGAATTATTTGAAGAAAAAAGAATAATCGGATTTGATTTCATTTCTAAAAAAAGATGCACTCTAATTTAGGGTTAAATTTCAAATTTTTCCAAAATGTCTTTAAATGAATCTAAAAACATTGAAAACAGATACATACTTAAACAAAAATTAAAAAATATAGAGCCATAAAAAACGTCACGTGATATTAAAGTTATTGTTTTATTAACGAGTATAGATAATAATAATTCATCACTTATAAGTTACAACATTTGACTTTTCATACGTTTTCTGTTTTCAACCTTTTAAATAGCCCCAGCCGCCCATCCACCCAATTTCTCCTCCCCCAAAATAATATCACCTCTCT
>JACCIY010000150.1:0-45368 GCA_025506505.1 Flaveria sonorensis
AAGTCAGCTTTGATGGTGGCTCTTGACTTTGTAGCTTCTTCCCTCATCTTTCTCTTAGCACTTTTTGTTTGTTCATTGCTTGTTGCTCAAGCTGCTTGAGGTACTCAAACTCTATGTATTCATATGACAAGGGAAGAAGGGTAGTGCCTGATAGAGGCCTCTGGCACTCAGTTATTAATCTATTTTGGTCTGTCTGCTTCTTTGTCTACCTGAGGTTTTGCTCAATTGCCATAGCCTCTGTCTCAGGGCTTTCTTGAACTGGGAGAGGGTAGGAGCATGCTTGTAGAGTCTTTTCTTCCTCCTTTCTTCTTTGATCTTGAGGAGCAGTTTTGCATCCTCTACCTCCTTCCTCTCTTTTGACAACTTAGTGTCAGCCAGTTCATTTAACTTTTCTAAGGGAAGAGATATGTGTTCTTTAATGTTATAGGTTATGGTCCCCAAATAGTTTAATCTGGCTTCCTTAACTCATCATTTTGAGATTTTGGCCTGGGGGAAGCCCTAATTGTAGCTTCCATGAAGCCTGGGGACCCACTTGAACTCTCTCCCCTTAGCTTCCTCTTCCTCTCTATTTCCTCCTCCTCAATCTCCTTAGGAGTCATCTTCCTTTTACCTTTGTCACTCACAGGTCTTTGTGACTCAGGTTGAGAGAGCTTTGGCCTTCATTGCTTGGTTCTTCACTTGAGCTCTGGCCAGAGAGGCTATGACACATCTTCACCACTGGTGTCTCACTGAGGGTAATGGTATTGAAGCAGTTCCTGTCATCTCAAGGTTCCTAGCTCAACTGCTGGGCCTTTAGGGGAGGTTTCCCATTCGAAGCTAATCTTAGGATCCACCTCAGCATCCAGTTGACCAGTAGTCTTGCCTACTAGCCTTTTTCAATATAGTCTTATTCTCAGCTTAAACTCTTCAATCACCTTTTGTTGAATCTTATCAGCCAACCTTGTAGCTTACCTGTTTTGACTTGGGTTGGCAAGTGGGAGGTCAACTAGATAAGTGCTCTCATAGAATCTCAGGGTGTAGAAGTTGAAGATCTCTTGTTGCCCCTGAGACCTAGAGATTACCAGGGCTCTTTTTTGATCATCATACCTCCATCCCACAATTGGATTATCAGCTCCGTGAGATGGAGTTGGCATTGTCCTTGGTATACCCTCCTCAAACAAACTTTGTATGAGAGAGTCTATATCAATATGGACATAAGGAGGTTGTTAAGTATGGATATCTGCAAGTGAGGGTGGTGAATCCTCCATGTCCATTCTCTGAGAGGAACTCCCCGGTTCTATGATTGTAATTAAGACTTTCTCCCCCTTTTTGGTAGCATGACCCTGTTGCACAGGGGAGCTAGGAGTTAGATGCAGCACATCCACATGTTCTTGTGGGCCTGGTTGAGTCCTCTGGATGGGTCTCTCAGCTAACTTGCCCTTGAGATCGGTAATCTCAAGTTGCTAGTCATTGACCCTCTTTTGTAAGGTAGTCACCTGAGATTCCGGTACTGACCTTTGAGACTAAATAGATGCAGGTTTTAGTCAATTGTTGCATCTTTAGTTTCAGACTCCCCTCATCTTAATTTTAAGAATCATTAGGGGATGAGAGAATAGGACCAAAGTCTTCTTCCTCATCACCAGCACTAAGTTCTTCACTGCTGGATTTCCCCTGCACCATGACACCTTCAGTTGAAGTGTCAATGGACTAGGTTGCCATGGTTGAGGTCTTAAAGATGTATCACCTGCAGAAGTAAGAGCCTCTTCCATATGGACCTCCTGAACTAGTTCAGGGAGATCCACCTCAGTTGTGGGTGGATGATGTGGGCTAGACGTGGGTGAGTAAGAAGCACTCATCTCTCTTAAAGCAGGGTGGGGAAAAGAGACTTATGGTACTCACTGAATTCCATGTCTTCATCATCATAGAATTCCAAGTTGGGTATAGGTTGATTGAAGTCTAGAGGCTGAGGATGGTAGCTTTCCTCTGAAGGTTGTTCACTAGAGTTTTGAGACTTTGAGTGAAGGCTTAAGGCTGGTGTTGGTGTATTGAGCTAATCAGGCTGAGCATGAAGAACCTCAGCACTGATCCTTGAAGTGATGGGAGTGGTTTGCTTCTCAATGGAAGTGGGAGCTCTAGTTTCCACTTCCTCCTGTATGGGTGAATATATGGGGGCCTGCAAGGTTGTGCAAGGGTTCGTTTGGATTTTCTTTAGTAGGTGATGGTGAGTGGTGGCTGTGTGGGTGGTGAAGATGTGGGTTCAACATTAGCTTATGTGCTAAGTTGTCACCTTGAGCAATGAGCTCTAAAATTTTTGGGACCAGGGTTGTTTCTACCCCTAAGAAGCCAACGTTGGCTTTCTCATTGTTTTAAAGATGCCAGGCTTTATCTGTCTCAATTTAAGAACATTACATGTTCCCTTTAACTATGAGCCCAGTTCATAGTTAAGAATGTACTGGACATATCTAGGGAACATATAATATTCTAAGGGGTCCAAGTTTGCAAGTAAATTAGTATAAACAAATTGTGAGTACCTGAACTTGACCCCTTGTACCAATCCATGACTATGTAGGAAAGGTCTTCAGGAATTTGATCCCAACCTCTATGTTTGTTAGATAGACAGTGAATGACAACATGGAGGAGGTACTTCCATTTGTAGGAGACCTTCTCTTTCTTGAAAGTTCCTATAGTGTAATCACCCTCATAGCCCATCTACCTGAAGGACTGGTTTACAGCAGATTTTGGGAAAGAAAATTCTCCTTCTTCATCATCCAGCCTTAGATGAGTACGAATGGTAGCTGGAGTGATGAAAATTGTCCTGCCCTGCACTGTGACAGACAGTACTTCTCCCCATCCATATGACCTCTTGGTAGGTCCTCCAGAACTCTAAAAGCTGATCTTCATATAGTGGAGGATTTATGGTGAGGAGGTGAAGTAATTGGATAGAGTCAAGAAACGACAAACGTCCGAGAAGCCAGGATCTTTCTCAGACACTAACAGAGCAACCTGATTATATTGTCTGTGCAGCTGCATGGAGAAATCGGGCTGGTTTCGTGGATCAGCGTTGGCCATTTTGAGTAGCTTTAGATGAAGGAAGGTAAGAACAAGGTCCGTTTGTGGGTGAATTTAGGGTTTGAATCTTTGTGGATGATGGAGAAAGTGAAGAGGGGGAACCATTGTACAAATATATGGTATGGATTTAAGACAAAGTTAATGTAAACCGATAAACTTTGAAATCCGGATGTCGGTCCCACCTCTGAAAAAGTGCCCAAAAAGATAGTTTTCTTGGAAGTCAAAATCTTCCAAAGGTAATTTGTCTTTGGAAGGTTTTTAAAAAAAACTTCAGAAGCTAATTTGGCTTCGAAGATATTCCTTAGTTTTCTAAAAAATTTTCTTCTGAAGAAAAATACTTAGAGTATTTTATCTTCCTAGATAGATTTTGTTTTGGAAGATATCAAATATCAAAAATCTTATTGAATAAGAGAATAAGTCTTCCGAGGCTTAATTGTTTTCGAAAGAAAATAGTCCGTCAATACATATAAGTACTTAGTGACAAATATAAGTTTCGAAAGATATAATCAAATTTCTTCCGAATGTTAACTTCTTAGAAGTAGTTATTTTTTTTGAATACATATTTTTCTTCCGAAGACAACTTGATGTCTTCCGAAGGAAAATAATCCAAAATTCTCAAAATTCTAAGTGATATCATTTTGAAAAGTTTCTTCCAAACTAAACTGGGCTTATATGGTGATGATATAGACAACTTAAGACACACATATTATTAAAATAATTTCGAGTTTAGTTTAAAGAAAATCTACTCAAAGTTAATCATCCTAATAGCATATACAAGATACTTAAATCTCTTCTTATCAAAAGCTTTTATGAACAATCATCATATTTTTCATTTGTGTTAACTTTGACTAGTTTTATCAATCTCTTTTCAAAATTATCTCTAATTAAATGATACCTGATATTGATGTGCTTTGTCTTTGAGTGCTGCACTGGATTCTCTGTGATAGAGATAGCACTATTGTTGTCTATGTGGATGGGAGTCTCCTTGAAGTTGAATCCATAGTCTAGCATCTGATTCTGAATCCAAAGCACTTGAGCACAGCAGCTTGCTGTAGCAATGTATTCAGCTTCAGAAGTTGATGCAGATACACAGTATTGTTTCTTGCATTGCCATGAGACTATCCTTCCACCAAGAAATTGACATCCCCCAGATGTTGACTTTGCAGTCATGTTGCAGCCACCATAGTAACTATCTATATAGGCATACAGTTTGAAGTCGGGATTGTTTAGATACCAAAGCCTAATTTGAGAGCACTCTTGAGATATTTGAGAATTCTCTTGACAGCAACCAGGTGTGACATCCTGAGGTTGGCTAAATAACTTGCTCAAATACATGTAGCAAACATGATATCAGGCCTGCTGGCTGTGAGGTACATAAGAGACCCAATCATAGCCCTGTGTAGATGTTCATCAATACACTTCCCTTAGGATCTGGTCCAAGAGAGTGGATTCTGGCTATGGGTGTCTTAGCAACCTTGCACTCAGTCATGTGAAACCTGGTAAGTATGTCTTGCACGTACTTTGACTGGTTTATGAAGATGCCACTGTCAACATGCTTCACTTGAATTCCTAAAAAGAAATTGAGTTCCCCCATGGCACTTATTTCAAATCTATTCTTCATCAGCTTCTCAAAGTCTTTGCAGAGCTTTGGATTAGTTGACCCAAAGATAATGTCATCTACATAAACTTGAACCAGCATCAAGTCATTTCTGTTCCTTTGATGAAGAGTGTTCCATCAATAGTACATCTCTTGTATCCGTGCTTACAGAGATACTATGATAGTGTCTCATACCACTTCCTTAGAGCCTGATGTAGCCCATATAGAGCTTTGTTAAGCTTGCAGACATAATCAGGATGATCTGGGTCTTCAAAGCCAGGTGGTTGTTTGACATACACCTCCTCATCAATCATCTCATATAAAAGGTACACTTGACATCAAGTTAGTAGACCTTGAAATTCTTTGATGCAATAAAAGCCAGGAATATCCTAACAGCTTCAAGTCTTGCTACAGGAGCAAAAACTTCTATGTAGTCAATCCCTTCTTCTTGTATGTATCCTTAAAAACCAGTCTTGCCTTGTTCTTGATGACAAGTCCTCTATCATCCTACTTGTTTCTAAAACCCACTTGGTACTTATGGTAGACTTCCCTTGAGGAAGAGGACATAGATTCCAAACCTTCTGTCTTTTGAATTGAAGTAGCTCATCCTGTATTGCTTCAACCCAACTTCCATCATTCAAAGCCTCTTCAATCTTCTTAGGCTCTATCTGGGACAAGAAACAAGAGTGAAGACAAACATTTTTGTCATGGGTTTGTCCTCTTGTTCTCACCCCAGTCTCAACATCTCCAATGATGTTTGTAGTGGGATGGGAGTTATGGATTCTTAGATGAGGAATCACAACAAGTTGTTTGGACAGATCTAAATTGATGAAATTCAGATCTGGTGCTTGAGAATCATCCACCACATCAACACACTTATCAAGTGAGACTTGATCCAATGAGTGTGTTACATCATTGATATTGTCTTCTATGGGGTGGCTATCAGCATCAAGAAACTCCTAATCAGTATCACCACCTCCATCTCCTCCTACATTATAAATGTCTCCATCTAAGTTCTGTGCCCCTGTGCTGGAATTTATAGACACCTCAGATGTATCAGCTGAAGAATTTGTCATGGTTGTGCTGATTGGATGTAACACCCGGAAAATTTCAGAAAAGAAAAAGAAAAGGAAAGATAAGGGAGAAAAGGGGCTATTTAAAAATAAAGGGTTAAGAGGTGCAAAAGTCAAACCTGCCCATAATAGGTTTAAAAAGGTGATATGGTCGCCCATACCTTCTCCACCAGACACACGACTTTCTGCTAGAGTGAGAAGAAGGAGCTCCAGTCTCAACATCTCCAATGATGTTTGTGGTGGGATGGGACTTGTGGATTCTTAGTTGAGGAATCACAGCAAGTTGTTTGAACAGATCTAAATTGATGAAATTCAGATATGGTGCTTGAGAATCATCCACCACATCAACACACTTATCAAGTGAGACTTGATCCAATGAGTGTGTTAAATTATTGATATTGTCTTCTATGGGGTGGTTATCAGCATCAAGAAACTCTGATTACTATCACCACCTCCATCTCCTCATACATTGAAAACATATTCATCTAAGTTCTGTGCCCCTATGCTGGAATTTATAGGCACCTTAGATGTATCAGATGAAGAATTTGTCATGGTTGTGTTTATAGGATTTCCAACTATAGGGCTAGTTACCACTGGAGCTAAAATAGTTTGTAAACTTGGTCTTCTCAGCTCAAATCTTGGACTAGAATCTCTTGTTGATAAGATACCTATAGATCCTAAAACATCCTCACAAGATTTGTTAAAATAGTTGGTAACTAAATCAAGATCAAACAGCCAATCAGGACCAGAACCTTTTACACTGGGTGTATGCTCATTGAAGGTCACATTAGTTGAATCCTTAACTACTCTGGTTCTGAGATTGTATACTCTATAAGCCTTGGCTTAGGAAGAGTATCCAATAAAGTGTCCATCATCTAATTTCTCATCAAACTTGGCTATTTGATCCCTGGTATTCAAGATGGTGCAAGGACATCCAAATAATCTTAGAAAATTAATGAAAGGTCTCCTTTTGTGCCACAGTTCATAAGGAGTCATACCATGAGTATTAACGACTAAAACTCTGTTCTGCACATAGCAGGCGGTGTTGACTGCCTCTGGCCAGAAGGTGATGGGCAGTTTAGAGTCAGACAACATAGTTCTTGCAGCTTCAATAAGTGTCCTGTTTCTCCTCTTAGCAACACTGTTTTGCTGAGGAGTCCTGGGAGCACTGTATTGTCTTGTAATACCCTTTTCATCATAAAATGTATCAAGGATTTGGTTTTTAAATTCTATTCCTTGATCACATCTTATGATCTTGATCCTGTGATCACATTGATTCTTAATTTTCAGAATAAAACTCCTCAAGATCTTAGGGCTCCCATCCTTAGTTCTAAGAAAAAAGACCCAAGTGTATCTTGTGAAGTCATCTGTGATCACTAAGCAATAAGAGGTCCTTCCTAAACTCATTACACTGGTGGGGCCAAAGAGATCCATATGTAATAAGTGTAGGGGTGTAGTGATGGAGTTCATTTCCTTTGGCTTGTGAGATACATTGTGTTGCTTCCCTTTCAGGCATGCCACACAATGATCATCACTTGTAAACTCTTTCTT
Organism: Flaveria sonorensis; assembly: GCA_025506505.1. Taxonomy (NCBI): domain Eukaryota; kingdom Viridiplantae; phylum Streptophyta; class Magnoliopsida; order Asterales; family Asteraceae; genus Flaveria; species Flaveria sonorensis. The sequence goes on from JACCIY010000150.1 coordinate 7,270, forward strand.
TGGCATTCCAGTTACCAAATCATTCTTAATTAGTTTATTCATGTTTTTAAAGTTTACATGGCATATTCTTTTATGCCAAAGGAACGACTCATCACTATTGGCCTTACACAGAAAGCAAGAAACTTCTCCTGAAGGGAATGTTTCATGCAAGTCCATCTTGTACATGTTCCCTTTCCTAGGGACTCTGAGCAGGATATGCTCTTAAGGAATAACCACCCCAGGCTTGAGAACAATGCACTCATGCTCAGTAAAGAGCATGTTATGTCTCTGATCACAAAATTGGGATACACTCAGAAGATTGTACCCAAGCTCTTTGACAAAGTTTACCTTCTCAATGCTGAGCTTACCATTTGCGACCCTGTCCCTTCCAGTAATGTAACCACCAGAATCTCCTCCAAAAGCAACTAGCCCTCCATCAATTCTTTCAAAGTTTTAAAGCAAAGAGCCATTGCTTGTCATGTGCCTGGAACTACCACTGTTAATGATCCATAGATTTCCTTTAGTCTTTAGCTATTCCTACACAAAAAAAAGATAGTTAGTTACATTTGAAAACCCAAGCCTCAATGGTCTTGGGCTTGTCAAAGTGAATGGAAGATAATGCAACAGTGATTGATCCTATATGTAAGTTCTGAGGATCATTTGCTATTGTTGATGAAGAACTTTCAGTCACTTGGCCTTCCTTCATCTTTCATACCATCTTTGGAAGACTAGACTTGGCCATTAACACTTCAGAAGTTTTGATAACTTCGGAAGTTTTGGAGACTGGACCTTCGGAAGCTTTTGCATCCACTATAGCAGACTTTGATACTTCAGAAGCATTCTTTTTTCTGAGACCAAAATCTCTTTCGAAGGTAAGTTTTCAATTATCTTTTTTTTCACTTTGGAGCTTCCGAAAGGAAGAGATTTTCCTTCCGAAGCTATTTTCTTCTTCTTCTTCTCAGAAGTTTTCTTATTGTTCATATGGATAGTACTTTTGGGATTGTGGATGCAATCCTTGGCAAAGTAAGAAGTACTACCACACATGATGCATTCAGTTTGCATACTTCTAAGAGTCTTCTTTTGAGAAGCAGGCTGAGCATGATCACTTTTTACTTCCTTCTTTATCTTCACAGATGATGCAACAGCTTCTTGGGATGAGGCTTGCTCTTGGAGCCAGATGGTTCAAGCTGTGCAGCAGTGGTGCATATTTTATCAGTCTTCCTTTTTGAATCAGGATGACTTGGACATGAACTAGAACTCCTAGTGTTGAATTAATATTTTAGATTCAGTGAGCCTAGATCTTAGGATTCATCATGTTCAGATCTAAAAATTCAAAATTAAGATGGGTGTGTGTGTACGAATCAAAGAACAAAAGAAGCAGATGATAATAATAAGTAGATGATTTCATTGATGTTGATAACAAGTTACAATGAAAAATCAAATACAAAGATGGATGAAGATCAAACCCACCCGAAGGAGGAATTCTCCTTGGGTGGTGGCGGTTCACACCATCAGAAACACACATAAAAATCCACACTTGCAAAAATACACTAGTGGGTCTATTTATACTATTATTACATCAGGACCTAATTTTGACTTTTCTTTTAGTCTTGATGTTGACTTTGTCTTGTATCTGTTTTTCTTCTATTTATTAACTTGGTCTCTGAACTCGTACAATGAGATCTTCAGTTGGTTGTGATTATCATTTGGTAAGCTTCAGTTTATTCTATTGTTGAACCCAACAATACACCCCCTAAACTAATGCTTGCCAAACTCTAACTTTGAAGATCTTCTCTGTCATATGTTTTCTTGATCAACTGATGTTCTAACACAGTTCACTGTTGTTCTTCCCCTCAGATTAAGCTTCTCTAAATATGTTTCTGACAAAGGATAGAATCTCTTTGAGAATACTTAGCGCATTGGATATGGGTCGTATCACTTTTGGATTACAGTTCATATCACACTCAAAGGATTAGAATGTATTAGGCATATGATGAGGCTTTGAACTTCAATAAACAACATCAAGAACATAAATCAATCTTGAAAACACTTCCACTCTTTGAATCTCTAAAATAACTTAATAATTTCATTCTTTAGTTGACTGTCATTTCCCTTGATTAAAGTCTATCTAACTGTTCCGCTCAATAGATAGACACGGGTGCAAAAAGTCATCACAGAAGATGAATACAAGTACTTCAGAAGGAGTATCTGACAGTTGTACAAATCCCTGAATAAATCAACGATTACGTGACCGAAGTTGATTTCTTCTTTTGTTTTGAATGCTCAAAATGGATGTGCCTGTTGGTTGCAATCATCCGCATTCATGATAATATCTTTTTCTTTGTTTGTTGTTGTCATCTGTTCATCATCTGTTCATCTTTTGTTGTTAGATGAATTGCATTTGAAGTTAACTCAGCCGTATTTAGGTGAGTAACTCATTCGCATTGGTATGGTTCCATCCGCATTTGTGTGTTACACATCCGCATTTGTGTGTTACACATGCGCATTTGTATGCAAAACATCCGTATTTGTGAGATGATCATCCGTATTTGTTGGCACAACATCCGCATTTGTATGATACACATCCGCATTTGTTGGCACAACATCCGCATTTGTTTGATGGTCATCCGCATTTGTTGGATGTCCATCCGCATTTGTATTGAGTCTTCATCAATGCATGAGCATTGACTGGTAATGCATCTGCATTTGTTATGCTGCATCCGCATTTGTTATGATGCATCTACATTTGTTGTAGACTTAGATCCATTCGAACACAGTTTTGTTTAAGCACTGATTTGCTTGAAACCCATCAGAGTTGTTGATGGTTTTGGATGAACAACAATATCGTCTTCTCTTTCTTCATGATTTTCTTCATTGTTGATGATAATCGTGATCAATTGCATCGAATTTTGAAGAAATAATCAGCAATATGATTAATCGTCTTCAAATCGTACCAATTTGAACAGATTTGTTTGTTTTCTTTTTGTATTTTGCGATGAATAGATGGGGTTTCGATGAACAGAGACCTTCTTCATTTTTTGTTGTTTCTTCCTTGTTCTTGACATCATTAAAGATGAAATCATATCTGAAAAATAGATGAATCCAGCAACCAACAGCTCTGATACCATTTTGCTAAATTAATATTTCAGATTCAATGAGCCTGGATCTTAGGATTCATCATGTTCAGATCTGAAAATTCAAAATTAAGATGGGTGTGTGTGTACTAATCAAAGAACAAAAGAAGCAGATGATAATAATAAGTAGATGATTTCATTGATGTTGATAACAAGTTATAATGAAAAATCAAATACAAAGATGGATGAAGATCAAACCCACCCAAAGGAGGAATTCTCCTTGGGTGGTGGCGGTTCACACCATCAGAAACACACACACAAGAACCACACTTGCAAAAATGCACTAGTGGGTCTATTTATACTATTATTACATCAGGACCTAATTTTGACTTTTCTTTTAGTCTTGATGTTAACTTTGTCTTGTTGACTTTGTCTTGTATTTGTTTTTCTTCTGTTTATCAACTTGGTCTCTGAACTCGTACAATGAGATCTTTAGTCGGCTGTGATTGTCATTTGGTAAGCTTCAGTTTATTCTATTGTTGAACCCAACACCTAGTACTAGAGTCCATGGTTGTATTCTAAGTCTTTACCACTTCAAATCCAGTAGAGATGAAAACTTGCTTTTGTTTGGAGTTAAAGGTGGCCTTGATCTCTTAGGCTTTCTTGGATTTTCTCTTGGCTGCCCATTCTTCCTTGCAGATTTTGTCATCCTGGATTATTTCTTCTCTCTAGGAGTATAGTGTCCCTTCTCAGGATAACCCTTGTCACTCACCTCAGGTTCATCCTTTACTACCTCCTCTTCATCTTCATCCTCTTCTTGAATGAGATCTATGGAATACAGCTCATCTTGACAAGTTTCACACCTTGGAGATCTTACAGATAACAATGTGTGTGGAGAAGCTATCTCACTTGAACCTAATCCTTTCCTGTTCTAATGAAAAATCTTTGCATGCATGGATAAAGATATTATATTCTTGAAGGTTTCCTCTTCAAGAACACATTTTTCTGCCTTAGCTTTGCTGATAACAAGTTTAGCTTGGCATTCAATTAATTTAGTAATGAGATCCTTGATTTAAGTCCTGTAATTTGTGTGTTCATGCTTACGAGTTGAAATGGTTTTCTCTAAATCTTCTATTTTAAGTTTATAATCATTTTCAGCTCTTTTAAAGTCAGCTTTTAAGATGTTCAAGGACTCAAGATCAGATCTCACTTCCAAATTATAGGGACCTATACATGTTAACTTTAGTAATGCATTCAGGGGTATAGAGATGTTCTAATACCTTAGCTTCTTCATGATCAACCATCAGTGCTTGGTTGGGAGAAGCATCTTCCACCTGAAAGCTCCAGTCAAAGCCTCCTTCTTCAACAGCAACAACAGCATGTTGTTTGGGCTGGCTTGGCTTCTCAGTTCTTAGAGCTGCATCAGTGTAGTTTGGCATGGGCTGTGCTTGGCCACCATTTGTTCTTGATGCCTTGCACTCTCTAGAAAAGTGGCCTATCTGGTTACAGTTGTAACACTTCACTTTGTTTTTATCCATCACAAACTTTCCACTAGCCACATTGCTAGGAAACTTTCTCTCTGTCCTCTTGTAGAACTTTTTGGCCCTGTGAGTGAGAAAAACCATTTTCTAGACTATCTCCATGTACTCCAGATCATCTGGTTGGATACAGTCCAAGTCTTCAAGAGTAAAAAGAAAGTTGCCATAACTTTCATCAGTAGACATAAAGGCTTGTGTAGAGCTTGTCTCTTGGAATGGGCTTCCTTGGATGTAGCTCTCCCTTGGTGTCTCGGGAAAGGTGATGAAAGAACCATTTTGTGAGTTTTTAGAGAAGCATATGAGATGATGTTGTGGTTCTATGCTTTTCCTTTCAACCACATGAAGGGCTGAACTCTGCTGGTTGTTGAAAGAGCTGCTGGATGGATTTTGCAAGTTCATCTCCATCTAGTATCCACTGAGAATACCATACAGCTCTATAAAAGTAAGAGTAGAGAGGTTCTCAGTTGTCTTAATGGCCACACAGTAGTGAGTCCATTGTCTGGGAAGAGAGAACATGAACTTCCTCACTATGTCTCTATTCTCAAGTTTTACTCCAACATCAGTCAGAGTGTTCACAATCTCAACATACCTAAAGTATTGTTGAGTCATGGTTTCACCTGTCTTGTAGGTGAAATTTTCAAACTGCTGTTTCAAAATATCCTTCTTGTTCTCCTTGGCTTAATCAAACCCATCATACATCAGCCTCACTGCATCCCAGAGCTGCTTAGTAGTTTTGCACTTCTTAAAGCCTCTGTAAATGGAGTTGGGAAGAGCAGTTTGAAGAGCGGTCATGGCCTTCTGATCTATGTCTATTCTTTTCCAGTCTTCATCAGAATAGTCGGCCATTTCCTATAGTATCATGCCAATCCAGCAGTGGCTGAAGAGGTGCATGGAATGTATGGTCCTTCGACAACATATCTCCACATCTTGCTATCTTGAGACTTGATGAACCCTTCCATACGTTGGCACCAAGTATCAAAGTCATCAAAAGTGATCAGTGGAGACTTTGTCATAGTACCGGTTTCCATATCAGCTTTAGCAAAAGCTGCCATTTGAGTAGTTAAGTGTGTTGTAAAACTGAAATGATCAAAGATGGCGAGATCTTACAATCAAAGCCTGAAATGCTCTGATACCAATTGCAGGACCGGTGAAGGGTGGTCAATGCAACAGTTTCACAAGGATGGAGAGATGTGCAACACTTAACAAATCATATAGGGAACCGGTTAGATGATACAAAGAACACAAGTAAAAGAACAAGAACAAGAACACTCAAATATGGTTTTCAAGAATGATGTATATTGCTCTTAAGTTCTTACAAGTGTTACAAAGCATACATAAAATACAAGTACTTGAGACACTTTATACTACATCCTACAGCCGGCCATACTTTGAAGGTCAACTGGAAACACTAATCTAGACAACAAGATCAATGTAGAGTCAAAAGGCAGATTGCCTTTTGATTAGTGACTATGACATGCCGTAGCTCACATCCTAATATATTACAAAAATGATAAAAGGTTTAAAAGTAGAAAGTTACAGACTAATGACCATAATCTACAGTTGACAAAGCATGGACCTTTTCACCAACTTATATAAGTTGGTGAGTCTTCAGAGTGACAGCGGAATGTTGTTCAGCTTTTGTCAAAAGGTGATCAGAGAAAGCATGTCTTTCCTGTCTTCGAAAGAAATCAGTCATTGGTTTTGGAAGACATTGTCTCTGAAGCATCAGAAGACTTCATCTTTGGCTTCGGAAGATTTGTCATTTGGCTTCGGAAGATTTTACATTAGCTTATTTCCCTTGAGTGGTGTAAAACTTCCGAAGTAACTTTATTTTGTACTTCATGCATGCATGTTGAGGGTTCTATGGATGCTTTGGTTGCACCAGCCTTTAAATATTGACCTTACAGTATAATCTAAAGTTATTGTTTTTTTATTGTATGCTTTGATCTACATATATGTAACTAGTCATTGATGTACAATGTTAAGTTATAGTTTTACGGTTCTATATATTTTTGTATTAGTGGTAACTTGTACCATCTTTCTTATAATTGACGATAGTAACAATCAATCATGATGATGATTGCACATCTACAAATTAACTATTATATATGTTTAATATTATTTACATATAAATAAATTACTTATTCACATATGTGAAAATTAAAGGAAAAACTCAAGAAAACCATCTACCTAACCCAAAAGACTTAATTTAAACCAGACAAATGTATGTTATCATATATGTAAATAGTTTATATATGTACTTAGTGAAAATTTTATAATATTATTCAATATTACATACATGTAACTTTTGAAGTGATGTCGGCTACTAAATTCTATACCTGATTACATAAAGGTAAAATCATTAAAAAGTTTAGGTTACAATATATAAATACATAAAGTTTATAGAGATCAAAGATTAGAGAGGAAGAGTTAATTAATTAACCAACTAATTGAATAGAGAAATAATTTGATAGATTACTAATATATCTTTTTGCTTAAATTAAATAATTAAGTGACAAATTAATTTACATACTTAACCCTGTCTAACAACAATCATTGATCAAAAATAAATGGTTAATACTAACTTTGTGTGTTTTACTGTAAAAGAAAACTAACTCTATATATTATTTTTATTGGTCAGTACAAATAATAACTTAATTATTGGTTAACACCGTAAACGTTCAATACAAAATAATCTGAAAATCAAATCGAAGCTTGATCATCATAGCTTATTTGTTCTTTAAATCCCCATAAGAAATACAGGGTATCAAATCCCCCAACCCTTTTTATTCTGTTCACTCCGTCCATATGCTGAAAGCAAGTGAGGCCACGTTATTATGTTAAATACTTCAAGATATTGTACATGTCAAATATATTTCATTATTTGCTATAAGTATTCATCATTATATTTTATCTTTAATATCATTTCGTGTTACTTTCGGTACTATATATATATATATATATATATATATATATATATATATATATATAACAAAAATTGTTGTTACTTTATCATTGTATTATTTTACCTTTTTTTTTTCAAACTCGTCATTTTAAAAGGACACCGTAGTTTTCTATATAACATAATGACGAATGAAAGAAAAAGAATTACAAGCTTATCATTATGTTATACATTTATATCATTTTGTGCTATCTTATCATTATTTTTTATGTATAAGATAAATTAGTTGTTATTATATCATTATATTATATATGGTAGAAGAACACAACGGTATTATTTTACCATTTTATTTTTCAGTACTCATGATTTTAGAAAAACACCATGGTGTTCAATAAAACACAATGACGCACGAAAATACACAATAACGAGAAGAAATTACAATGAGCTAGAAAATGTAATATTTTATTTTTTGTATATGACGAAACTATACTTGTTTTAAATATAAAATGTTCGTTTTTATTGTGTAATTTTTATAAAAAGTAGTGTCATATATAAAAGCCATGAATGTTTAAAAAATGTTTGAAACTTAAAAAATCAACAAATTAAAATAGTCATGACCAATTACAATTTCATTTCAACCATTAATTAAAAAATTAATGGTGTTACCTTTATGCCATGACATTACACTTTTAGAGTGGTTTTGAGCGCTCAATATACACATTTTCAAAATGAACCAACGTGTTTGCTATAAATCCACCGGTTTAACACTCCACTTGAATTTATGAGTTGAAACCAACTTGTGGAAGTAGTTTAGATCATTCAATACCATTTCTTTAATTCAATTTTGTCCACCAATTTGCCAATTTGGTTGGAGATCTTAAATAAAGAATACATCTCATTCACAATTTGCAACATACGTTTTTCGTCTCAAAGTGTTTCATATTTGAATTCTTAGTTTATTCTAGAATTTGTTGCTTAAATTAGTTTGTGATTTATGCTTAGGTTCTTACCTTCGTCACAAGAGAGTTGGTTTGTAAAAGAATAGTAGTAATTGCTACTAGAAGGGTGCCTGCGCAATGCGGTGGGACGACATTTTACACCCGATAAATGTTTTTAGTATTTTGTTACTCTTGTAATTTTTACAAAAGCCTGTTATGCTTTTCTAAACTAAAATTTAAACACCAAATAAATGAGTTCTGCATGACGACTTGTACATTTATACATTAACTTATTATACCTCACAAAATACAGATAGGTTTAGCAAAAATTTTACATCAAAACGTTTAAAAAAACACAGATTACAATTATAGTCTCAAAATGTTTTTAAACATAATAGATTAAAAGAAATAACTAAAATCTTAAAACAATTAAGTTTTTTAGTTTATGGGTAGATGATGTAAAATTTTATACAAGTGTTACTAAGTGTAGGTAAGTAACTAACTATAAAGGTTAATTTATGAAAAATATTAAAAATACTATTTTACACTCAAGTAGTTGTATTTTTTAGTTGTATCTTATGCATCGAATAAATAATTGTTCTTAATTTTATGATATCTTAAAATACACTTCTCATATGATTTATATATAGTATAGATAATCTTTGAAATAGAATTCCTTATGTTCAAAATGATAATAATTTTCTTTATTTGCCTCTTTTACTATAATTCAGTCACATATTGTTAAATAATTTAACGTATGAGTTATTAAATAGACCAACAATATCAATTTCGGTTACCTTATACATGTCCTAATATTACTTGTCATACCCACCTCTCAAAAATATTTAAAAAAAATTGTGAAATTCTACCATGAAAAAATTGCATTTCAAAAATTGTTTAAAAACCTAAAAAAAGCATTCTATAAATATAATTATATATATGTACGTATGTATATATAGATTATAGAATAACATAAATAAAATGTCATTTAGGCCTGCAAGCTAGTTCGAGCTTGTTTATTAAACGGGCTTTCATATTGTCACACCCTCAATTTCCACAAACGGATTTTACCATTAGGCGCGTGACATACCAGGATCTCAGCCGATAGTTACACCAAACGACACATTAATTACAAATCATAGTTGTTCAATATTATTTGAAAATCCCAAAAGCATAATTAATAAATGAATTCAAGAAAATATTTGCGGAAGCGTAAACATTCATAATTTAAATAGCGCAAAACATGCGCAGCCCAAATAAATAAAAATTATGGAAACATTGTTTAACCGTTAAAATCAACGAGTAATGTATGCATAGTGAAAATGCTCCTAGTCGTGCACACCTTAAGAACCTGAAAGAAACATGCTAGAGTGTCAACACAGGTTGGTGAGTTCATAGGTTTTGATAAACAGTAATATAATTGAAAACAGATCCGAGAAACAATGTAATATCAGTAGATCGCTAGTCTACATAACAAGATACATAGTGTATGAAGTTTGCCACCAAAGCTGACATATATAAGTATGCCTCGGCTGTGGTTACCAGACCACATCAACAGTAATTAGGTCAATTAAACACCCGTTTGACATGCGGTTATGCTAGCGCGACTAGCCCGGGTGGGGTTTGTGAAACCCAGTAGATCTACTCAGAATCACCTCGCTAAGTACATAAATTAACGGTTCGAAAATAAAGACTTAGAATGGTACAACACTAGTAATCATGCGATAATTATAATAATACTGATCTAATGAAATGAACGTTTAAAAGTGAACATGTTTCTTTTCCTCAAAAAAAATATATGTAAAGTGGGGTCGTAAACTCACCTTATAAGTACAACAACAAGTAAATGCAAAGAGTAGGTAATTAGGTTCTCGAAACATCTGAATTTACATTAATATTATATCAATATTAATTACAAATTTCTAAAACAGTATGGTTTCGCGTTCCCGGCAACCCCAAATGCATGACCCATGAAACCTCAAAGATTTATTACCATGAATTATACTTTGTTCATGTTATCTCATGACTACATTTATATAATGTAAATACATATGGTTATGAATTAATTAGTCTAATTTCTTATATGAATTATGTTTGACGAATTAGCATCTATACTCAGGCATTTATTCACCCATACAACATTACTTATACCATAACACAAACTCCCATAATAATCATTCTCTACATACATGACTAACCACATGCATATCATACATGCAAATGCAACCTACACATACATAACACACATAACACACACTAAGCACCCAAAACCCATGCACTCAACCTTGAGCCCCAAACCATGCACCACACCAAATCATCGAGACCTTACAGAAACACCCACAAACACATTCATAACCATTCAACCAATACAACCACATATCCATGTACCCGCCCAACCCTAAACGAGGAAACCAAGGTAACTGAAACCCTAACCATGAACACCCTCGGTTTGAACCCACCGTACACACACATGAGGTACCCATAACGACCACACACACCATGCAAATATGACCCACCACTAAACACGCAACAGCAGCCACTTGAACATCCAACCGAATGCACAAACACCGAAACGCACAGGCGCATCACACATTCGCACCCTAACCAAAAGCCCACATGCATATCATAATATATATACATAACTGCACGCATATTTACATACAACCATAACACACAATGTACGCAAGACCTACCACACACCACTGCCATACACACGCACCCATTATATACCCGCACACACATACTAATATACGCACACACTAGGCAGAAAAGAAACACACACATCAACATCACGACTAAACCGAAAGGAATACACCCACAACAACCTGATCGGCCAAACCTACACACAACAATACATACAAATGAACCCGATTACCACAACCCTAGGAACCGCACGTAAAGATACGCATAACCGCAATCCAAAACCCAAACTGTAACACTACAAATATGAATAGGGGTCGGGGGAATATATCATACCGAACAAAATGCGGGAAAGACGAGGTCTCTGATGAAGCCGATTCATTTGTAAATCGAGGCTGACGGCACTGACGGTGGTCACGGTGACTGCCCTTCCACCGACGAAGGTTAGAAATGGTAGGCGACTAATGATCGTGATGACTCGCACCGCGATAACGAAGGCTGCCGAAGGGTTGAATCGCCGAAGGGCTGCACTAAAGCGAAAGAGAAGAGGGAGTTGTCATCGCCGGGGCTTGCGGACGGCAGAAGTGGTCTCGAATGGTGTTAGGTTGCAAAGGTGTACTTGACAAGGTGTATGCAGTGGAACAAGGTTGAGGTAATTACCCTTAGGCTCCTCAAATTAGTTTAACCAACTTTGATTAAATGACACTTAAACCCCTCAAGTAATGTGTTTAACTTAAACCCAAATTACTTTATTTAATTTAATTACAATGCAAAGTTAAATAATTAAATAAATTATGGGAGGGCGCTGAAGTAACGAGGGTTGAGTTGGCAGCGTTAACCTGAGGATACGGTGTGTCACACATATGAGCTCGAGCTCGAGCTCATTTAAGCTCGGTTCATTGAGCTTTTTGCTAGCCGATACCAAGTAGCTCACGAGTCGAGTTTACTTGTTTACACATGTTGCACCATATGTATCTTTTTAATAATTAATTCAATATATTTTCAAATTCTTTTTTGTTTATCGATAATAATACTTATACTAATGCTATTATAATATATAAATAAAAGTAAAAAGAGTAAAAATAAAATAAATAAAAATTAGAAGACAAATAAATAAATAAGTAACTTATTTTTTATTTAACATATTCAAAAAGTGATTTCTTAAATATAAAAAAAGTTAAAAGAAAATAGTAGTTATTTTTATTTAAAAGTTAAAAAAGAAAAGAAGGATAATAGAGTGAAAGGGGTTATATATAACAAGACCTAGTAATTTTCAATCTAGAATTTAATCTTAAGAAATTAATTTGGCTAATAGCATAAATAACAAGATAAAATAAATATACTTGGTAGTTGGTATCATTTTCTTAATTATCTTATCTTAACTACTATATAATACGTATATGATGGGTAGTATTGTAATTTTCGTGTTATCATAAGACGCGCCTGTTACGCCTTTCTAGCCGAGGTCCGTCTCACCTCCCACAACCAATGTCAAGCTATTGTTGCAAGGGCCTTTTCCGCACCCCCATTCAATGCCCCTGTCCGTTTACCTTCAATTGCTGCGTTTAAATATCACCGGCTTCCCCAATTCACGTTTTCACCTGCAACTCAATCGCCATTCCATTCAAGAATCAATGGCATTCGGTTATCATTTAATCACGGTCAGGTCTGCTACTGTTTATAAATAGGTCTCTTGGATTCACTTTTCATAGCAATTCCATGTTTCATTGTTAATTTGGTCGAATTGTTTATAATTTGAGATTCATAAGTGAAATACGAATGTTTAGTTTTTAATCTGTTGACAAAGCTTGTGAGTTTTAGGATTTTCTGAAAAAATCCTCCTTGGATCTGATGTCGACAAAAACACACACATATTCTTAAATTAGAGATTGATTCTTGAAACATAGCAACACATGATGTTTATAAGAAGAGATTAAGATATTAGCATTGATTCTACAACTAAGGTATGGATTTCTATTCCAATCCCTATAGAATTCGTGAGTTTGGGATGCTGAGGTCTAGAATGATGCAACATGATATTTTGTTGATTTTCTCCACACAAACTTACTAATTGATAATTAAATTATTACATTGTTGGCTTAATCCATGATCAATTGATGATTACCATGCTAATAGGTGGTGGATTAAGTCTTTTTATGAATGTAATAAATTATGTGTTGAATATGCATACTAAATGTTTGATGAAATGTCTAAATGAATAACTATTGCTTAAGAATATTGTAGAATGTGTTAGTTTCGAGATTTGATCATGTTAGCCTTATTAACGAGGTCAAAGCTTTCATCAATGGTTTTCTAACATGTTAAATTCTTTGTTTGATTTATAACCATAAAGATAAGGTGTAAAGATCTTTATAAATAATCATGTTACTGCCATGTTTTCCAAAATTGTGTAAAATCATAGAAACGTCCGGTGTAGACGAGCTTTATATGTGCGGAAAGCCCTCTGAGTATACTACATTTTGTATCAGAACATTAAAATGTGGTTTGAATGTTAATGGGTCGAAATGGTACCTAAATGGTTTGTGTCAACATCTTATGTTTCTTAGTTGTATATGTATGTGATGACAGTACCTAAATGGTGATAGTAGGTTGAATGGGAAATTAATAAGCTATCAAGGGATCAGGCTGAAATACAAATTGTGTTAGTGTTCTTGATGGCACACCTCAACAATTGTCAGGGCGAGTATGACCAGATCCATCTCGATTGGGGGTGTTTTAGTGGTGGCTAAAGTTCTGCCAGGGATTAAAGGGTACAAATTGTTCCAGTTATTGTATTTTTGTTGCTCTTTTAAGGCATTTTTAAGTTTTAACTATAAACTCGGTATTCACAGGTAAATTGTGAATGAATCCAAAAGGCAACTATTAATTTCAGTAATACATGTACAGTTTATATATGCCAAAAGAAATATTTATATTCTGACCTTAATTATTGAAGCACTTGTAGATTAAGTTTAAAAAATTTAATTCTTATGATTCATAGTTTTTTTAGATGGTTAGCTTACATGATGAAGATTAACTTGAAATCTGTGTTGAAGAGCACTCATGCAGAAGTTCATGTACTATTCAGAAAAGAGACCTCAATGTATGAATTATTTTATATATGTGGTTTCAACATTTTAAGTACATAATTCCATGATGTTTTCGGTCCTTTTGTATATTAACAATAACCTGGAGCTTCCATAATATTGAATGGCATTTTTAAAGAATTCAATGTGAGCAAATATTGTGCTAAGCAATTAAGTAGTTTCCTTATTTTAGCCTTTCAGGTTGGTCTTCAGGTGATTTTACACTTGTGGTCAGGGTTAAAGGTGGTAATTGGACGGGTCAGGTAGGTTGAGTATCAGGTCAATCTGAAATACTTTTATTAGAAAGCTTTGGATTTGTAAGGGATGGTTATTATTTACAGATCATTGCTATGATACGACTTCACAAACTGATTTGACTAAACTGAACTGGTTTGTTATATTATGTGAAGAAAAAAATTCTTTTTTCTATTAATTGTGACAAAAATTTCCAAGGATGAGTTAGCCAACTGCTTGTATTGCAGAAACCCCAAGAACGAATGGTTATTATTAAGCCAAATTGAATAGTTGGCATCCATTAGAATTGTAAATGTCTATGTATTTATTTAAACTTAGGTTGGCTAAAGAATAATATAAGATGCATGAAGCTCATATTATTAGCTTCTAACTTGGAGATTTAAATAAAAATATTTTTAGGAATCAACAGGTATATTGAAATTTTGAGATGCCTCTTTAGTTATGTTTAAGTAGTTTTCTACTCCTTACAATTCGATGATTTTTATGGAGCTGGTTTAATCTGTATCAAAGTCTAAAGGATGATTCCTCAGACATTGTTTGATACTTTGAAGTAAACTGGTATTGTTCATATAAGGTGTTAAATTTAGCAACTTATATGATGCCGCATTTTTTATGTTAATAAACCACTTCTTTGGAAACAGATCAATTTGTTTACTCAATATTCCTTTACTTTTTGGTTGACATTGTAATTATTGTGCCTTTCAAATTTTAACTTTGGGTTGTATGAATTGGTCAAGTTATTGTTTTTTGCTACCATTGGGTTGATATTATCATGATTATGACAACAAAGTTTTGTACTAGAGTATAATAAAGCAGTATTCTCCTTTTAGTTTTTATCTTTGAATTGTAGAATGTAGTTAATTTTTGCAGGACCGGTTAGGGTGTTAACAACAATTAGTTTCACAAGAGGAGTGATCTTAGATCACTTAACAGTTCAATAGAGAATATGAAACTTTTAAGATACAAAAAACACAAGTAACAATAAGACAAAACTTAGAACAATAACACAAGTATTAGTTTTCAAGGATGTTGTATATTGATCTCAAGTTCTATTACAAGTGTTCAAAGCATAATTAAAATACAAGGACCTGAGACTTTTTATACTAACCTACAACCGTCAATACTTGGAAGGATAGTTGGAATAGACTAATCTAGACAACAAGATCAATCTAAGTCAAAAGACGGATTGCCTTTTGACTAGTGACTATGACATGTCATAGCTCATTGACTTTTCCTAGTACAAAATGTCTAAAGGAACAAATGAAAAAATTACAGACAAAGACTTTATTACTATTCATTAAAGCATGGAAGTTTCACCAACTCATACAAGTTGGTGAGTTATCAGAGTTGCAGCAGAAAGTTGGTCACTTTATCAAAAGTAGATCAGAGAAAACATCTTTTCTCTGTCTTCCGAAGAAATCAGTCTTCACAGCAAATGGCTTCGGAAGACTTTGTCTTTGAAGCTTCAAAATACTTCATCTTTGGCTTCGGAAGAACTTGGCCTCTGGCTTCGGAAGTTTTTACACTTGGAATATTTTTCTTGTTAAGTGTAAAGCTTCCGAAGTAATTTCTTCTGAACTTTTGGCTTCGGAAGACTTTACACTTAGAGTTTTTTTTAGAGAGTGTAAAGCTTTCGAAGCAAGTTCATCCTTGTTCCTTAGTGCATGTTGGAAGATCTTTGGTTGCATCAGCCTCATAATTTTCAGATAGATCCTTACAAACTCCCCATAGGCTGATGCTACCAAAATAGACAGATTCTTCAAATGTTGATAGTCCTCATTAGGATCAGCAGCAAACCTCTCTTCATCATATGGTTGGGATCCTTCAGACTCTCATAGAATCTTCTCATGTCATAGAGATCATGTAAAGGAAGGGCAAGCATGTCTTGCTGAAAGTAGACATCCTGACCTCCTTGATCTCTATGACATACCATCTGTCTGGATTGCAGCAAAACTCCAGGACACGATGGGTCTTCCAACTGCAAGAGGCTCTACTCTGATGGGAGTTGGTTGAGCAGCCTCTTCATGCACTTCCTCAGGATGTTCTGACTCATCCTGAGGTGTAAAGGTGGATGCCTTAGTTTTTTTTCTTTGTAGTGGTTCTTCTGGCCATCCTTTTTCTCCTCTTTGATGATTTCAACTGAGAGGACTGGTCTTCAGCACAGATGGTTCAGTAGTGTTCCATCTCAGTTGGGTTCTCTTCTCTCACAGGTTTAGAAGGAGAGAGAAGAGGACCCTGGTGTGGATCAGAAGATGAAGTTGGCTGAGATGCAGCTCTAGGTTCAGGTTGTGTTGTCTCAGTGGGTTCAACCTTTACCTCAACTTCAGGTTGAGCTGGACTTGGTGGAGAATGTAAGTCCACAAGCTCTCCCCTTTTGATCTTCTGCTTAATCACCTTATATGCTCATCATTGTGGATAGAGACATAGGACCAAGCCTCCTTCGGAGAATCCATACAGCTTCAAGAAGCTCATCATCTTTGTCTATCTTAGACTTCTTTTGGCTTTTATGGATGATGGCCCTTGACCTTGCAGCTTCTTCCCTTAGCTTTCTCTTAGCAGCTTTTCTTTTTTTGTGGCTTTTTCTCCAGCTGCTTGAGATATTCAAACTCTATGTACTCAAGGATAAGGGAAGAAGTGCAGCTACCTGATAGAGTCCTGTGGCACTCAGGTAGTTGATCATATTCATTCTTTCAGCTTCCCTATCTACCTGAGGTTGTGCCGTGCCACAGTCTCTGTCTCAGGACTTTCTTGAACTGGGGAGAGGACAGGAGCATGTTTGTAGAGTCTTTTCAGTCTCCTTTTCTTCCTAATTTTAGGAGCAATGCTGCATCCTCTACCTCCCTCCTCTCCTTTGACAGCTCAGTGTCAGCCAGCTCATTTAACTCTTCTAGGGGAGAGAGATGAGTTCATCTATATTGTAGTTCCTGGTCCCCAGGGTAGTTTAGCCTGGCTGCCCTTAACTCATCTTCTTGAGTATTTGGCCTATGGGCAGCCCAGATTGCAGCTTCCATGAAGCCTGGGGACCTACTTGAACTCTCTCCCTTCAGCTTTCTTCTCTCTCTCTTCTCCTCCTCCAACTCCTCAGGAGTTAATTTCCTTTTCCCTTTGTCAACCACAGGCCTTGGTGACTCAGGGTGGAGAGAACTTTGGCCTTTATTGCTTGGTTCAGCAGTCAAGCTCTGGCCAGAGAGAGAGTTGTGAGACACCTTCACCAGCTGGTGCCTCACTGAGGGTATGGGTGCAGAGGGAGATCCTGTCTCAAGGTTCACAGGCCAACCTCTGGGCCTTCAGTCAAGGTTTTCCCTTCGAAGCTAATCTCAGGGTCCACCTCAACATCCATTGACCAAAGATCTCCCGCTAGCCTCTGTCTATATAATTTTGATCTCATTTGAATTCCTCTAGCACCCTTTTTGAATCCGTCTGCTAATCTCTCAGCTTGTCTGTTGTGGCTTGGGTTGACAAGAGAAGATTCCCAGATTGATGCACTCATAGAAACTCAGGTGTGAGAAGTTGAAGATTTCCAGTTGACCCTGAGCTCTAGAGATCACAAGAGCTTTTCTGTTGTTTCATACCCCCATCGCATAATTGGATTCTCAGAGGGAGCAGACATTGCTCTTGGAATTCCTCCTCAAGCAAGTGTTGAATGAGTAAGTCTATGTTCATGACTTGAGGAGGTGTTGAGTTCTGGACAATTGCAAGAGAGGTTGGTGACTCCTCTATGTCCTACTCTAAGGGACTCCCAGGTTCTGTGGTTGTGAGGACTTTCTCCCCTTTTTGGTAGCATCACCTTCTTGCATAGGTGAGCTGGGGGTGTCATCCATCACTTCACAGTTCTTGTGGAACTGGTTGAGTCCTCCTTAAGGATCTCTTAGCTAACTGGCCCTTGAGATCGGTGATCTCAAGTTGCTGGTCATTGACCCTTTTTGCAAGATAGTCACCTGAGATTCCAGGTGAACTATCTTTGAAACTAGATAGGTTATGTGTTTGTCAGTTTGTGCACCCTATGTTTCAAACTCCCCTCATCTTTAGTTGAAGAATCACTGGGGGATGAGAGAATTGGACCTAAGTCTTCTTCCTCACCCAGCATAGTGTCTTTGGCTGCTGGATTTCCTTTGCATCAAGACAACTTCCAGAGAAGTGTCAAGAGGATGGGTTGCCATGGTTGAGGTCTTACTGATGTAATCACTTTCTAAAGTGAGAGCCTTTTTCATATGGATCTCCTGAAACATGTTCAGGAGATCCACCTCAGTTGTGGGTATATAATGTGGGCTAGACCTGGGTGAGTCAGGGTACTCATTTCTCCTTGAGTGTGGGAAGAAAGGAGAGACTCATTGTACACACTTGAAACCCAAGTCCTCATCATTATAGAAACAAGGTTGGGAATAGGGTGGTTTAAGTCCAGCGGCTGGGGGTGGTAACTATCCCTGAAGTTGATCAATTGAGTGTTGAGACTCAGAGTGATGGCTTAAGGCTGTTGGGGATTGAGCTCATTAGGCTGAGCATAGAACCTCAGCACTGATCATTTGAAAGATGGGAGTGGTCTGCTCCTCAGGGGAAGTGGGAGCTCGAGATTTCCACTTCCTCCTGTATGGGTTTTGATATGGGGACCTGCACATGCTTAGTAGCAGGTGCAGGGGTTCATTTGGTTTTTTCTTTTATAGGTGATGGTAATTTGAGGCTGTGGGGGTGGTTGAGGTAGAGGGTGTGGGTTTCAACACTAGCTGGTGCTGCTAGGTTGCCCCCTGAGCAATGAGCTCAAACATTTTTGGAACCAGGGCTGTTTCTATCCCGGAGAAGCCAACAGTAGGCTTTCTCAGTATTTAAAGATGTGGGCTTCATCTGTCCCAATTTAAGAATATTACCTGTTCTCCTCAACTGTGAGCCCAGTTCACAGTTGAGAATGTGCTGGACATATCGCGAAACATGTAGTATTTTAAGGAGTATAAATTAGCAAGTAAATTTGTATAGACAAATTGAGAGTACCTGTATTTGCCCCCTGAACCATTCCTTGACTATGAAGGAGAGATCCTCTAGAACTTGATCCCATCCTCCATGCTTGTTAGAGAGACTGGGTATGATGACATGGAGGAGGTATTTCCATTTGGATGAGACCCTCCCCTTCCTGAAGGTTTTGACTGAGAAGTCACCCTCATAGCCCATCTACTGAAAAGTATGGTTGACAGCAGCTTTCGAAAGGACAACTCACCTTCTTTATCATCAGCTGAAGGTATGAGCTTATGACGTCCGAGTGATGAAGATTGTCCTCCCCTGCACTATAGCAGATAGTGCCTTCTCCTCATCCATGGTGACCTCTTGGCAGGTCCTTCAGAATGCAAGTAACTGTCTCATAAGAGGAGGATCATAGTAAGGGAGGTGAAGTAGTGAGACGCTGAAAGGTATCGACAGACCTTTGAGAAATGAGGATCTTTCTCAGAGTCCAACAGAGCAACTGATTGTGTTGTCTGTGAAGGTAACGGTAAAGCCCGGTTGGTTTGTGATCAATGTGTGCCATAAAGGAAGTTTGTTGGTGAAGAAGAAGGTTAATTTTGGAGAATTTTAGGTCGAGAATTTGTGGAAGGAGGAAAGAGTGAGAAGAAGGGGAACCGTTGAGAATATATATAGAATGGATTTAAGACAAAGTTAATGCAAAAGGATAAACTTTGAAATCCGAAAGTAGGTCCCATTTCTAAAAAGCGCCAAAAAGGTAGTTTTCTTGGAAGTTGAAATCTTCCGAAGGTAGTTTTTGCTTCGGAAGTTTTGAGAAAAAGCTTCCGAAGCCAATTTGGCTTCGAAAGATATAAAGAATTTGGCTTCGGAAGAAAAATTCTTAGAGAGTTTTTCTTCCGACACATATTTGATTTCGGAAGATATTAAGTCTCGGGAGTTTTATTTAAAAAGAATAAATCTTCTGAGACTTAATTGCTTTCGGAAGATATTTGTCCTTCAAATACATGCAAGTACTTAGAAGCATAGTTAAGCTTTGGATAATATACTCAGAATTTCTTCGAAGGTAAATTTCTTATAAATAGTTCTTGATTTGAAGACATAAATTTCTTCTGAAGGCAACTTGAAATCTTCCGAAGGAAAATATGTTTTGAAAATTTTTCAAAAATCTAAGAATATCATTAAAAATTTTCTTTTCAAAATAAACTGGGCTTATGAAGTGATAAAATAGACAATTTAGGACACACAGTTTTTAGAAATAAAGTTGATTTAAGTTTTTAAAAAGGTTACTCAAAGTTAATCATCCCAATAGCTGATACAAGATATATGAATCTCTGTTCATCAAAGCTTTAGTGAACAGATCAGCATATTGTTCATTTGTGTTAACTTTGACTTTTTATCAATCCCTTCTCAAAGTTATCTCTAATCAATGATACCTGAATTGATGTGCTTTGTCTTTGAGTGCTGCACTGGATTCTCTGTAATAGAGATAGCACTATCGTTGTCTATGTGGATGGGAGTCTCTTGAAGTTGAATCCATAGTCAGCATCTGATTCTGAATCCAAAGCACTTGAGCACAGCACTTGCTGTAGCAATGTATTCAGCTTCAAAGTTGATGCAGATACACAGTATTGTTTCTTGCATTGCCATGAACTATCCTTCCACCAAGGAATTGACATCCCCTAGATGTAGACTTTGCAGTCATGTTGCAACCACCATAGTCACTATTTGTATAAGCATACAGATTGAAGTCAGAACTCTTTGGATACCAAGGCCAAGCTTGGAGCACCTTTGAGATATCTAAGAATCCTCTTGACAGCTACCAGGTGTGACATCTTGGGTTGGCTTGATATCTTGCACAAATGCATGTGGCAAACAGATATCAGGCCTGCTGGCTGTTAGGTACATAAGAGACCTAATTATAGCCCTGTAAAGATGTTCTTCCACACACTCCCCCTCAAGATCAGGTCCTAGGAGTGGTTTTCTGGCTATGGGTGTCTTAGCAACCTTACATTCAGTCATGTTGAATCTTGTAAGTATGTCTTGCACATACTTTGACTGACTTATGAAGATGCCATTGTCAACTTGCTTCACTTGAATTCCCAGAAAGAAATTTAGTTCCCCCATGGCACTCATTTCAAATCTGTTCTTCATCAGCCTCTCAAAGTCTTACAGAGCTTTGGATTAGTTGACCCGAAGATAATGTCATCCATATATACTTGAACCAGCATTAAGTCATCCCTGTCTCTTTAATGAAGAGACTTCCATCTATAGTACCCCTCTTGTAACCATGTTGGCAGAGATACTGAGATAGTGTTTCATACCACTTCTTTGGAGCTTGGTGCAGCCCATAAAAAGCTTTATCAAGCTTGCAGACATAATCAGGATGATTTGGGTCTGCAAAGCCAGGTGGTTGTTTGACATACACCTCTTCATCAATCACCCCATACAGAAAAGCACACTTGACATCAAGTTGGTAGACCTTGAAATCCTTGGATGCAGCAAAAGCCAGAAATATTCTTACAGCTTCAAGTCTTGCCACAGGAGCAAAACATCTATGTAATCAATTCCCTCTTCTTGTGTGTACCCTTGAACAACTAGTCTTGCCTTGTTCTTGATGACAAGTCCTCTATCATCCTTCTTGTTCTTAAAAACCCATTTGGTTCCTATGACAGTCTTCCCTTGAGGAAGAGGACATAGGTTCCAAACCTTCTGTCTTCTGATTTGAAGTAGCTCTTCTTGATAGCTTCAACCCAGCTTCCATCCTTCAGAGCCTCATCAACTTTCTTTGGCTCAATCTGGGACAAGAAACAAGAGTGCAGACAAACATTTTGGTCATAGGTTTGTCCTTTGTTCTTACCCCAGTCTCAACATTTCCAATGATGTTTGTGGTGGGGTGTGACTTGTGGATCCTTAGTTGAGGGATCACAGCAAGTTGATTGGACAGATCCAATTTGAGAAATTTAGATCTGGCAATGGAGTGTCACCCACCACATCAGCATATTAATCAAGTGAGACTTGATCCAATGAATGTGTGACATCATTTATGTTGTCCTCTATGGAGTGGTTATCAGTATCAAGAAATTCTTGATCACTATCACCACCTCCATTTCCTCCTACATTTGAAGCTCCTTCTCCTGAGTTTTTGAACCTCTAAGCTAGAATTTGAAGGACCTCAGATGTATCAGCTGAATTTGTCATGTTTGTGCTGATAGGATCTTCATTTGCAGGTTAGTCACCAAAGGAGCTAAGTAGTAATCTTGTTTGGTCTTCTCAGCTCAAATCTTGGGTCAGGATCTCCTGTTGATATATTATTTATAGATCCTGAAACATTCTCACAAGACTTGTTAAAACATTTGGTAACTAAGTCAAGATCAAATAGCCAATCCAGACCAGAACCTTTCACACTAGGAGTGTGCTCATTAAGGTCACATTGGCTGACTCCTCAACTACTCTAGTTCTGAGATTGTATACTCTATAAGCCTTAGCTTGGGAAGAGTATCCAATAAAGTGTCCATCATCTGACTTCTCATCAAATTTGGCTACTTGATCTTTGGTATTCAAGATGGTGCAAGGACATCCAAATGACCTGAGGAAACCAATAAATGGTCTCCTTTTGTGCCACATCTCATAAGGAGTCTTACCATGAGTCTTAACCACTAAAACTCTGTTCTGCACATAGCAGGTTGTGTTAACTGCCTCTGCCCAGAAGGTGATGGGCAGTTTAGAGTCAGACCATGGTTTCTTGCAGCTTCAATAAGTGTCCTGTTTCTCCTCTCAACAACACCATTTTGCTGAGGATCCTGGGAGCACTATATTGTCTTGTAATACCCTTTTCATCACAAAATGTATCAAGGATTTGGTTCTTAAATTATGTTCCTTGATCACATCTTATGGTCTTGACCTTGTGATCAGATTGATTCTTAATTTTCAGAATGAAATTCTTCAAGATCTCAGGGGTTTCATCCTTAGTTCTAAGGAAAAGACCCAAGTGAATCTTATGAAATCATCTGTGATCACTAAGCAGTAAGAGGTCCTTCCTAAACTCATTACACTGGTGGGCCAAACAAATCCATATGTAATAGGTGTAGGGGAGTAGTGATGGAGTTCATTTCCTTTGGTTTGTGAGACACTTTGTGTTGCTTCCCTTTCAGGCATGCAACACAGTGGTCATCACTTGTAAACTCTTTTTTGGCATTCCAGTTACCAAATCATTCTTAATCAATTTATTCATGTTCTTAAATTTACATGGCACATTTCTTTTATGCAAAGAAAGACTCATCACTATTTGCTTTAGACAGAAAGCAAGAAACTTCTCCTGAGGGAGATGTTTCATGTAAATCCATCTTGTACATGTTCCCTCTCCTGGGGGCTCTGAGCAGGATATGCTCTTGAGGAATGGCACCCCGGGCTTGAGAACAATGCACTCATGCTCAGTGAAGAGCATATGGTGTTTCTGATCACAAAATTGGATACACTCAAAGATTGTATCCAAGCTCCTTGACAAAGTTTACCTTTTCAATGCTGAGCTTACCATTTGTGACTCTGCCCCTTCCAGAAATGTAACCACCAGAATCCCCTCCAAAAGCAACTGGTCCTCCATCAATTTTCTCAAAATTTTGAAGCAGAGAACCATTGCCAGTCATGTGCCTGGAACAGCCACTATCAATAATCCAAACATTCTTCTTGGTCTTTAGCTGTTCCTGCACAAAAAGGTGATTAGTTACACTTAGAAACCCAATCCTCATTGGTCTTGGGCTTATTAAAATGAGTTGAAGACAATGTAACAGTAAGTGATCCTATATTCAAGCTTTGAGGATCATTTGCTGTTGTTGATGAAGAACTTTTAGCCACATGGTCTTCCTTCATCTTCCACACCACCTTTGGAAGATTGAGCCTGACCTTCAAAGCTTCGGATGTTTTGACAACTTCGGAAGTCTTGGAGACTGGACCTTCGGAAGATCTTGCTTTCACTGCAGCAAGCTTCAGTACTTCGGAAGCATTCCTTTCTTCCGAGACCAACTTTTCTTCCAAAGGCAAATTTTCACTTGTCTTCTTCTTCATTTTGGAGCTTCGAAGGAAACAGATTTTCCTTCCGAAGCTGTTTGTTCCTTCTTCTTCTCAGAAGTGTTCTTCTTGGTCATGTGGATGGTACTTTTGGGATTGTACTTGCAATCCTTAGCCAGATGAGAAGTACTACCACACATGACACAGTTGAGTTCCTTCCTTCTGAGAGTCTTCTTTTGAGAGCAAGACTGAGTTTGATCACTTTCCTTCTCCATCTTCATCTTTACGGATGATGCAACAAGCTTCTTAGAGAGAGACTTGCTCTTGGAGCTGGATGGTTCAGGCTGTGTAGCAGTGGTACACAGCTGGTCAGTCTTCTTTTCTTGCTGGAATGATTTGGAACTAAACTAGAACTCCTGGTACTAGAGTTCATAGTTGAGTCTTCAGTCTTTATCACTTCAAAACCTGCAGAAATAAACACTTGTTTCTGCTTTGAGTCAATAGTGGCCTTGATTTCTTGAGCCTTCTTTGATCTTCTCTTAGCTCTTCTAATCAAGTTCTTTCTCTTTGACTTGGTCATTCCAGACTCTTTCCTCTCCTCAGGAGAATAGTGACCTTCTTAGGATGATCTTCTTCACTCTTCTCTGAGTCATCCTTCACTATCTCCTCTTCATCCTCTTCAACAATAGGGTCTATGTGGGAAAGCTCATCTTCACAAGTTCCACACCTTGGAGATCTTACAGACAATAGAGTGTGTGGAGGAGCTATCTCAGTAGATCCCAGTCCCTGCTTATTCTGATAACAAACTTTTGCATGTAGGGATAGGATATTATGTTCTTGAAGGTCTCTTCTTCAAGAACACATTTTTCTACCCTGGCTTTGCTGATCACAAGCTCAGCCTGGCATTCAGTTAACTTTGAGATGAGATCTTTGATTTGAGTCCTGTAGTTTGTATGCTCATGCTTAAGAGTTGAAATGGTTTTCTCTAGATCTTCTATCTTAAGTTTATAATCATTTTCAGCTCTTTTAAAGTCAGCTTTTAAGATATTTAAGGACTCAAGATCAGATCTCATCTCTATTTATAGGACCTGTATCTATTAACTTTAGCAATGCATTCAGGAGTACAAAGATGTTCCAATCTTGGCTTCATCATGGTCTGCCATTAGTGCTTGGTTTGGAGAAGCATCCTCAACCTGAAAGCTCCAGTCAAAGCCTCCTTCTTCAACAGCAACTGCAGCTTGCTGTCTTGGCTTCTCATTCTGGTGAGCTCCCTCAGTAGTTTGGCCTGGATTGTGCTTGGCCACCATTTGACTTTGGTGCCTTGCACTCCCTGGCAAAGTGTCCCATTTGGTTACAGTTGTAACACTTCACCTTGCTTTTGTCCAGCCCAAACTTTCCACTGCTGCATTGCTGGGAAACCTTCTCCCGTCCTCTTGTAGAACTTCTGGGCTCTATGAGTGAGTAGAGCCATCTGGGACTATTTCCATATATTCCAGATCATCTGGATGGATACAGTCCAGGTCTTCAAAGGTAAGAGAAAGTTGCCTGAACTTTCATCAGAAGACACAAAAGCTTATGAAGAACTTGTCTCCTGGAATGGCTTCCAGGGATGTAGCCTTCCCTTGGTGTCTCCGGAAAGGTGATGAAGGACCCTTTTGTGATTTGTCCGGGTAGCAGATGAGATGGTGCTGTGGTTCTCTGCAATCCCTTTCAACCACATGGAGGGCTGAACTCTGATGAGTGTTGAAGTTACCAGATGAGTTTTGCATGTTCATCTCCATCTGGTATCCACTGAGTATTCCATATAACTCAGTGAGAGTAAGAGTCTTGAGGTTTTCAGTCCTCTTAATGACCACACAGTAGTGTGTCCATTGTCTGGGAAAGAGGACATGAACTTCCTAACAATATCTCTATTCTCAATGGTTACTCCAACATCAGCTAGAGTATCTACAATCTCAACATACCTGAAGTATTGTTGAGTCATGGTTTCACCTGTCTTGAAGGTGAATTTTTCAAACTGCTACTTCAAGAGGTCCTTCTTGTTTTTCTTTGGCTTCATTGGACCCCTCATACATCAGCTTCAGTGCATCCCATAGCTGTTTGGCGGTCTTGCACTTCTTGAAACCTCTGTAGATGGAGTTAGGAAGAGCAGTTTGAAGGGCTGTCATAGCTTTCTGATCAACATCAATTTTCTTCCATTCTTCTTCAGAAAAATCATCCCTTTCCTTTGGTATCATACCACCACCACCAGCTGAAGTGGTGCATGGTACATAAGGTCCATTGACAACAGACTCCCACATCCTGGAATCTTGAGACTTGATGAAGCCTTCCATTCTTTGGCACCAAGTATCAAAATCCTCAGGAGTGATCAGTGGGGACTTTGTCATAGTTCTAGTTTCCATATCACCTTTGAGATAGCTGTCATTTGAAAAGTTAAGTGAAGTGTGAAACTAAGAGGATTTAAGATGGTGAGATCTTACAATCAAGAGCCTGGAATGCTCTGATACCAATTAAGGACCGGTTAGGGTGTTAACAACAATTAGTTTCACAAGAGGAGTGATCTTAGATCACTTAACAGTTCAAATAGGGAACATAAAACTTTTAAAATACAAGAAACACAAGTAACACAAGACAGAACTTAGAACAATAACACAGTATTAGTTTTCAAGGATGTTGTATAGTGATCTCAAGTTCTATTACAAGTGTTCAAAGCATAATTAAAATACAAGGACCTGAGACTCTTTTATACTACAACCTACAACCGTCAATACTTGGAAGGACAGTTGGAATTGACTAATCTAGACAACAAGATCAATCTAAGTCAAAAGGCAGATTGTCTTTTGACTAGTGACTATGACATGCCATAGCTCACTGACTTTTCCTAGTACAAAAAGTCTAAAGGAACAAAAGAAGAAAATTACACAAAGACTTTATCTACTATTCACTAAAGCATGGAAGTTTCACCAACTCATACAAGTTGGTGAGTTATCAGAGTTGCAGCAGAAAGTTGGTCAGCTTTATCAAAAGTAGATCAGAGAAAGCATCTTTTTCTCTATCTTCCGAAGAAATCAGTCTTCACAGCAAAATGGCTTCGGAAGACTTTGTCTTTGAAGCTTCGAAAGACTTCATCTTTGGCTTCGAAAGAACTTGGTCTCTGGCTTCGGAAGTTTTTACACTTGAATATTTTTCTGTTAAGTGTAAAGCTTCCAAAGTAATTTCTTCTGAACTTTTGGCTTCGGAAGACTTTACACTTAGAGTTTTTTTTAGAGAGTGTAAAGCTTCTGAAGCAAGTTCATCCTTGTTCCTTAGTGCATGTTGGAAGATCTTTGGTTGCATCAGCCTCATAATCTTCAGATAGATCTTTTGGTAGCATCATCAGCCTAGGCCTAGGGGAGTTTGTAAGGATCTATCTGAAGATTATAAGGCTGATGCAACCAAGATCTTCCAACATGCACTAAGAACAAGGATGACTTGCTTTGGAGCTTTACCTCTCTAAAAAACTCTAAGTGTAAAGTCTTCCGAGCCAAGTTCAGAAGAAATTACTTCGGAAGCTTTACACTTAACAAGAAAAATATTCCAATGTAAAAACTTCCGAACCAGAGGCCAAGTTCTTCCGAAGCCAAAGATGAGTTCTTTCGAAGCTTCAAAGACAAAGTCTTCCGATCATTTTGCTGTGAAGACTGATTTCTTCGGAAGACGGAGAAAATAGCTTTCTCTGATCTACTTTTGATAAAGCTGACCAATTTCTGCTGCACTCTGATCTCACCAACTGTATGAGTTTGTGAACTTCTATGCTTTAGTGAATAGTAGATAAAGTCTTGTCTGTAATTTTCTTCTTTTGTTCCTTTAGACTTTTTGTACTAGGAAAAGTCAGTGAGCTATGGCATGTCATAGTCACTAGTCAAAACATATGTCTTTTGACTCTAGATTGATCTTGTTGTCTAGATTAGTCTATTCCAACTGTCCTTCCAAGTATTGACGGTTGTAGTATAAAAGAGTCTCAGGTCCTTGTATTTTTTATGCTTTGAACACTTGTAATAGAACTTGAGATCAATATACAACATCTTGAAACTATACTTGTATATTGTATAAGGTTCTGTCTTATTGTTACTTGTGTTCCTTGTATCTTAAAGTTTCATGTTCCCTATTTGAACTGTTAAGTGATCTAAGATCACTCCTCTTGTGAAACTAATTGTTGTTAACACCCTAACCGGTCCTGCAATTTTATTCTCTCAGCTTCAAGTGTTCATTTTACTTTTCTTTTAGTGGTTTGTTCGAATTCTTTTGTCTTCTTCTAATCAGTATATTATGAAAACTAATTGGGATGATTATTATGTTTATGGGGATTGAACATAATTTAATAGAAATCGAGGTTGGTAGGTTAATATCTAGAGGTTATTGTTGTAGAGGTTGCCATTTTCTAACTTGCTCTACATTTTATATTATAAACATTCTAATTGCAATTTACATATATTGTGCAACAGATTTGCTACGAAGACTTATAAAAATAACACACCTATTACCTCCCTGTCCAAGCAAAGTTGTTAGGAAATAAGTCTTTGGATACAGAAAATGAGAATTATCTTTTTATATATAGACGTGTACATATCGTTCTTTCTCACACGTTGCTACCTTATATTTTCTTTGTTATCTACTCAATAAGGATTTGTTCAACAAGGCGACACAATTAAGTCATTTGCAAGCTAATACGACAAATTGAATTAAATATGAGGATCATGCCTTGTGGCTTCGTAAGACTAGCCAAAGATTACCAAGTATGTTGGATTGGTATGTGCACAAGCCTGACATCAAGAACTTATTCAAGAACTTATTGAAGACCTATTCAAAGAATGACATGTTTCAAATAAAGGCAAAATGTCTGATGACATGATCAAATGTTCTGTTTTTTTTGGCATATGATGCAGATATGTTTTGGGTAGTTTTTTTTTTACTAGATTACAGTTAAAAATATTTATAAGGAACAATTTGCTTATACATGAAAACATATGGAGCTTCTCATATCATTTAGTAGAGTAACTGAGCAAAAACCATAGCGTATTTACAAGTATGCAATCATCTTAATTGTTTATTATTCATTATAGTTATTTTTTCCTGTATTATATACCCTTGCTGTGGTATTGTATAATACAATGACATAAACCATAGCACGTTACTTTCGGTTATTCCCCCGCAACGTGCGGGCTAAAATGCTAGTAAGATCCAAATATAGGAACTAATAATGTCTACATCACATCTCGGTAATAGTTCGATTAAATTAACGTGAATTTAAATCCTGTAAGTTTACATGTGTTAAATTTAAAAGTATAGTACATATAAAATAACGAGTGTCTTTAAACGGTTAAATATAGCAGTATTAAACAAATGTCTTGTTTATAAAAAAAATAATCTCAAAAATACAATTACATTTTAAGAGGTAAAAACGAAGACTTGATACAATCAAGTTTGGTGTACGTAGAAATCAAATTAGGAGGCCAAAACTCAGCTTTCTTCACCTTCGACATGCTTTCCAATACAGCTACTGGTGACACGTGTCCCATCACTGTTACCTCTGCTCTCCACATCGATACTAAACGAAGTCACTCCTGTGATAAATTATTGTTTTTAGTTCTTGAAATTATTTATTCTAATAGTAACAAAAAATTCGATCTATACTAATAAACAAAATAATTATTTTCATATGTTATCTTCTCACAATCATTTTATCACATGTCATCTTCTCACAATCATTTTATCACACATCACTATCATACCAAGTCAACTTTTTAATGATAAATTAAATATTAATGATGTTGTATATCATTTCTAAATTGTTAAACATATATTTAATAAATAAAAAACATGTTTTTTTTATTAAAAACGTAATTTTAATAAAAATCATTTTTAACAAATAAAATGTTTAAAAAAAAATTTCTAAACCATTTTTTTTAAATTTTAAAAAGATATTATTGTTTTTGTTGAGATAATTAATTATATATAATTTCAATCATATCTTATCTCAAATATAATTTTTATAATTTATAATACTGATTAATAATTTTTAATTTATATTTATATTCAAGCCGTATAATACGTGAGTTTCTATACTAGTATTTAACTAAAGCAATTCTAATGCCATCACTAGCGAGATAAACCTGCACTTTGCTGCTGACCAAAAATTATTATGTAAACAGAAACAAATAAATATTTTTGGGAACGAATTTTAAACGAAAGTAGTAGAAAATATTTATATTAAATATTATATTCGGAATTTAAGAAAACTTTCGCGTTGAAAGTTACTAACTAATTAAAACAGATAGATAGATTACAATTTATTTATATTACAAAATAAAAACTTCAGTTATGGACTATTTTTACTTATTTTTCTAGTATGTATATGATATGTATGAAGGGTGGAAGAGTAATTTGTACCTTCCATTTTGGATAAATGTTTCCTGACTTTAACAGCGCACCCTTGACAATGAATGGATACCCTCATCACCACCACCTATTCAAACATATTCTTTATTATCATATTACTACTATTACGAAAATTTTTAAAAGGATTAGAAGTGTAGTTTCACTTAATTAATTTTGACACATTAATGAGAGACCATTTGTAAACGGTGTGGTTATTATGACATCTCAAATTATAAATCAACAACCTAGATTTTATACGAGTCGTATAGCACCATACGCGTCGTATAGGTGAGTCGTATAGGTGGCTCGTATAGTCCTATACGAGATGTATAACCTCTCTGACAGCCCAATGAATTTTTTCTCGTAGTCAGTGTCAAAATTTGTTATACGCGTCGTATAGCTCTATATGTGTGTCGTATAGGGAGTCGTATAGGGCTATATAGGGCGTATAGCCCTCTGACAGCCCCCCTGAAATTTTCTCGAGTTCAGTGTTTTCAACCCTATGCACCGCGTATGGTGCTATACGAGCCGTATAAGAAGATGTCGATTTATAACATGAGGTGTGTGTATATTAGTACCTTTTATAAAAAAAGCAAACAAGGTTTTAAAGGTAGCTTCTACCTTTTTTTAGCATGAAATTTTCACCTAGTTTTATAAAGCAAACAAGAAGAAAAGTGAAAGTTCACCTAAATTTAACATTATCTAATGGATAAAGCATATAGTACCGTCGGAAACCATGAAATTACCAATGAGGATCAAATCCGTAACTGTACCATACCATGAAGGACAAAAATGAATTTACAAGTCTTTTTTATATTTATTATATACTAGAGTTTTTATTTTGTTTAACAGTATCTTTATATATTTATTTTCACAAATAATATATAATATGTCAAAAAGTTTAATTATATATATATATATATATATATATATTATAGATATATATCTATATATATATAGATATATATATATATATATATATATTATATATGTGTTAAAATATTTATTATGTATGTCAAAATGTTTTATATGTTTTCTCATAACTAACCAGCATTGTCTAATTTCTACTTTCATAAGTTAATTAACAAAACTATTTTTAAATTTTAACCAAAAATATTATTCATTTTATTAAAGTGAAACTTAACGATAATAAATCGACTCACACCCACAGTTTATGATAAAGTAAATTAAACAAACCGACTTCCCTGTAACCAAAAGAATCGAACCATTAATAACAAAAACTATCGTTATAAATTTAAAAACCAAAACATTGTTTACTTTGATATTTTCTACTATAATAATTGAAATGAATCCACCCCTACTTTCTATACCTTAAAGGAAGTGACAACTAAAAGTTCAAAGTATCTACTAGTTTTTTCCTATTAGACTAGAGTATACTAGACCATGATTCTAAAATGGTGTATAGCCGCTAAATCTCATACAATCAATAATAAAAGAAACCAACAAAACACAAAACAACATTTTGTTAAATCATATGAACCTACTAAAAACACAAACCTGAAACACTTGGTTAGCAGTCGATAACGGGAGCACATTTTGATCCACCTTGACACCATCAGAGGTTAAAGACGACAATGATCTCCTACTCGCTGGAACGACGTAACCACGACGCTCAGCGAGTCGAAGTACTTGGTGTTACTCAACAACCTCGCGTGTTCCACCAACGTTTGATCATTTGACCTCCGAATAACAGACCGACAATCGGGGATCATGCAAGATGTAGTTGCATCAAGCGACTGACACATGATCAATCTCCTCATCTTCTTAGTCTCTTCATGCTCATATCTCAAACACACACACACACACACATATCAAGGGTAGCTAGAAATGATAGATACACAATATTTTTCAAGTGTTTGTAACTTTCTTGAAAATTTAATGCATTTTCAAGAGCTGGAGCATAGGAGTAGGACAGTATACCCACATGGAAAACGAAAGAAGTCACAAAGCCTGTAAATTAAAAGAGCCTAAAAGTGGGGTATACACTTACAATTACTGAAGAACTAGCTGTATAAATCTGTTAAAGTCAGTGGGTGAGAATTGAAGACTGTTGGTGGGGATATATGAGGTCAAAATCATGGAAGAACAGAGAGAATTGGAGGGTCAAAAGGGAGTAACAATAGTTAGAATCGAAGTTAATAGATTCCTGACATGAGTACTATGTGTACTATATAGGGTTTTTTATTCTCTCAGCTTTTCATCTATCATGGTACATTGATCTTTGACCTATCCTTAGATCCCATGATGATATTGGACGTGGGGTTGGTACATGAGCCTGGTTCGAGCCCGTCTAAGCTCCGGCTCAACTCTTTTAACGAGATAGCTCTTAAGACTTTGATTTTAAAGTTCAACCTCAGGTCGTGATAGTTTTTAAAATGGAGTTCGAATCTTGCTTAGCACGTTGGTTATTTATAAATGTTTAATTTATTTTTTTATTTTTTTTACTTTAAGCTTTGATTATTTAAACATCCACTATAGTTAATGGAACATCTTCTTTCTCTATATCTCTTTCTACACATACATATAGAGAGAGAGGAGAGAGAAAATGGAAAAGAGTATTCAAATAACCAATGAGCGTCTTAATTTAACCCTCTAAACTCTCGATGTTTATACTCCATTAACATCTTAAGTGAAAACCCCACATGACCTATACGTTTCGTATAGGATTATACGAGACGTATAGGTGACACCTTAAATTCTCTCTCAGTCGGTGTCTAAATTGTCTGGTGGTTGGGCTATACGATGTGTATTGCCTATACATCGCGTATGGCTTTTTTTTACCTAAGAGATTTTTGATTCACGTCACTTATACGTGAAGTATAAAACTATATGACAAATGTAGTTGAAAGCTATACGTGTACTATAATGTTATATGACACTTATAGCGTTTTCTTTTCTTTTTTTTAAATAAAAAAATACACACACTCAAAGATACATTTTAAACTAACCATTTTATTAAAAAAAAATTACAGAACACTTCATAAGATGATGTAAATCATACGCAATCAATTGAAAAGTATAGAAGATTAATATAAACACACATTTCAGATGTAAACAACTAAAGTGCTATACAAAAGATCAATACAACATCAGTTTCACCGCCAAAGACGAACTCCTGGTTGCTTCGTTGTAGGGAAAAGGTTTACCACAAAAAACGAGCTCCTGATTGCTCCTACCCGGCTGCTTTGTTGCAGGTAAAAGGTTTACCGCCAAAAGCCAACTCATGATTACTTTGTTACACGTCAGAAGGTTCACCGTCAGGAACATACTCCTAAAATAACGATATGGCATTTAATAAAGCTAACGACAAATTAGTGAAGAAATGTTTTTTGCGAGATTCGAATCTAATAGCCGTGTCTCTGTGAGAAGATTGAACGCAGACTCCTCTTGATTGCTTTATGGGACGCATGACATGTTAGATATCGTAAAAAAAATTAGTTGTTGTCCTAAAAGGACATTGCAAACGGATATGTTTTGAATTAAATGAAAACCAAACAAATATACTTGAGCGAATATAACCAACAAAGTTCAAATTATTTATCATCGACAATCGATCGTTCATTTGGTATAGTGTGTTTTGAAGGAACTTTACATCGTGTCAAATAATATGAATGAAAAAAAAAACGACCTTTAAAATTCAAAGTTATGCGTGTTGTGTAGCCCTATATGACGCACATAGAGTGCCGCATATAGATAATTTGTGTCATATGGGTGGCACCTATACATTACGTATAGGTGTCATATTGGCGTCACCTATACGACACATATAGGGTTATACGTGACGAATAAGCTGAGTGAATGATAGACGTGACGACCAGTACATAGTCTGTCATGAAAAAAACTATACGCAGCACATAGACCTATACACGACTTTAAGGTGAATGAATGACTGATGTGATGACTAATATGCTTCTGTAAATGGGAAAGCTATACGTCACGTGTAGATCTATATGCGGCATACAAAGGGTGTCAACTTGTCCACTTGGGATCCTTATATAGGCTCGCAAGTCGTTCAAGCTCGACATGGAAAACTTAGGCTAAAGCTCAATTATTAAAAACCTAATAAAAGCTCAAGTTCGGGCTTGAACTCGTTTTAGAATAGCTTGATACGAGTTTTCAGAGAGTGGCTCTCGAGTAACTCAGAAACGGCTTGACTCGTTTACATCCTATTATGATCGAGTTGGCTGTTTTGTGTTCTTACTGAGTCAACTCAACTAAGTCTAGTGCGTAGAGAACATTGTATTAAAGTAAAAAGGGGTCCAAGTATTTATGCTTTTTGGTAACAAAACAAATTAATAAGTAGACATAAAAACATGACCACATTTAAAAAATAATGTGAGTTGTGAGTGATGGTTACGGGGACCAGACAACCTTTGTTGTTTACTATCATGCTTTACATTAGGACAATGTCATCCACTAACAATATGGATCATCTACTGCTTTTACCTACCATGTTTTGCTTTAACAACTGGCTTAAGAACCGAAAATTGAGTTTTATCACTAAATTTGGGAAAAAATTGTAATTAAATAAATAAAAATCCTATATAAATAGAAATTCCGACATATAAAGGGTATTGATAATTCTATAAGTTTACAAGATTCTCATCCACTAGCAGAGGTCTGATATTCAAATCCTGTTTTTAATCTTATTGTTATAAGGGTATTGGCAGGTCTTATAAACGTATAGGATTCTCGTCCACACCAAAATATAAAAATAAAAATTAAAACACAAAAGAATGGAAAATTTTCACTAATGAGCTCTAATTTTTTAGCTAATCTTAATGGAAGAATGATAACTAGCTCTAATTGTCATGGGACCAGTGGACCTATCTTCCCTATAAATATGAAAAGAATGTGTCATTGAAGACCCAAGGATCAATCTAGTGAAGGTGAAGGACAAGGGCACTTATTGACTTCTTGAGTGGTGTTAAAAGGGTGGAATTTAATAAAAAAGATAATGGTACATGAAGACCCAAGGCTTATTTAATGTACATAGTTGATTTCCTCCAATCAAGGCAACCAACACAATATGCATCATAGAAATTAACCACACATCTTGTCATCTACTACCTTAGTGATTGCTCTACTTGTTGGTGGTGTTTATGTGAGTAGAGCCCTCGGTACCACAGAATGTGATATAAGGTGTAGGATGAAGCGGCTAATTAAAGACATTAGTCAGAAATGAGATACATCGAGTGATCGTGGATCAATCATAGGTCTTTCATACTTGAGATGAAGTTTCCATGTTGTAAGCATCGCAATGTCTAGTGGGTTTCACCTGACTAGTGAGTGTAGGATTTGGACATAATAAACACACTTCGAAAGTATTTTAATTTTCTTAATTCTATAAGACCATTTGGTGATCTAAATTGTTGCCAACAAACAATAACAATCGAGGTAGGCATAAAGTTACTGGATTAACCCTATGCCGATTTGCACAATAGAAATGCTCCAAGAAAAGTTTGATCATTTGCGATGGACGCGTATACATGAACCCCAAGTTGACACCGAAGCTAGTGACTTGAAGTTGATAGAAAGCTTAAATAGTTAGACTTTTAGTGTGCATACATGGTCAAAATTGTAATATGCAATACATTTTTTGAGAACAATAGAAATTGTGACATGTGATAAAGATACTAAATATAATTATTCATTAGTTCATATCCTATAGTATTAAACAAGTAAGAATGTCCAAAAAAAATTAAACAAGCAAACCAAATCAATCAAGAAACTAAATATTAGACAAAAGGCATAAGATGGTAAGACAACTCGACCGTTTGATTGTGCTAAGAGCCAAAGATGGTACACATGATGACTCCTGATTAATTCAAACACCATACAAAGACAACTCAAACAAAGATCAAAATATGAAGAATTTTAATAACAAAAGACAAGATTGATTCAAGATTCATATGTCAAAGAATTGTGAGCAGTATCCCTACTACAAAGATTAGGAAAATAGATTATCACTCCAAAATTATAAAGAAATATTCTCTTATCCATGTTAAAAAGCAATTAAGGAGAAAAAACGGTGACCTCTATCATACTAGACAGAATACTTGTGGTTGGTGTTCTCTATCGATTTATAGAAAAGATAACCAAAAAAATCTTGATTGAAGAATAGGGGTCACCAATACACACTGTTATTTCCTAAGGAATTTTGCTATGAAAATTGGTTATAAGTGTGTAACAAATAATGTGTTAAAATTAAGCGTCTAAACAGTTGAACTTTACATGTATGAATAAATTTTTAATCACATTAATTATAATATTCCAAGGATTAATTTTCATGTGTTTTGAAACTCATGAAAACCCTGGCTAAAGCGGAAACACCAAGGCGTGATGAATTGAATCATAACACAAGGATAAAGAGTACTAAAGAAAATTAATTATTAAAGTCGAATAGTTGGTACATCCAATCCTAATGACAAATAAACCAAACAAGTAAATAAGTCTTCATTTTATTCAAAGTCTATTAGGTCCAACTAAAGCTTATCCTTGAAACTAGCGTGAGCAAGCAACGAAACTAGTTTCCATTACCTGAAAATATGCTAAAATATGTTAATTAAAAAAAGTTGGTGAGCACATAGGTTTAGAAGTATACATATAGTAGATAACAATATACAAACCAATAAACAATTTCAAATACAGGTAAGTAAATATTATATATGAGTCCACACAACCCTAGTGATCGAATGCCCTTCGTCTAACCCCTGACACAAGAGGTCAGACTAATAGTATGCTTGTGTAGTATGCAGTTTCTGAAAATCCAGCTTCTTTCAAGTCAAAAGAATACGTTGACGCAAAGGACGCTCGGTATTGATTGGCATGCATCAACCCGAGTACCGAATAGGCTTGTCAGGGCCAATAGATCTATCTACGTACTCCCGTGGCTTCCCCGAAGTTAATGGTCATGTAGATTTAGAAAAAGAGGGACTTTATAGTAAAAAGTATCAAGAATATAACAAGATGTATAATCAGTTTAGTTTCACTAGTATAAAAAAGTTGTCATGAATTTGCAAAAGACTAGTTTGCCTTTAGAATTTGAATTCCAGTTTGATATAGAGAGCATATTTCTACCCTAAAATACAAAAGAAAAAGGGGCTATGAACTCACCTGTAAAGTAGGTGGGTGATCTTGCAACTTGTAGTAACTTGGAGTGATGATTGCCCTAAGTAAGTTATTGAGTTAGTTTATTGTACTTATGAATAGTTAAGGGGTTGTTATTGTAAAAATTCAAGAATGGTTGCCGTATACTAGATATGTGTCATCCCAGAGTAGCACATCCAACAAAAGGT
>JACCIY010001485.1:0-43249 GCA_025506505.1 Flaveria sonorensis
TAACATGAGTTTCCTCTCTTTGTGGCCTTAGGATGTAATGTTTTCAATGTGGGTCAGGCTGCATTAAAAGCTAGGGGTGTTCGTCGAATCAGATAACGGATTATCAAATCGGATTATTTAGATTAGAAAACTTTATGACCCTATCCGAATCCGATCCGAATAAGGTATCTCTATCCGATCCCCATCCATCCGAATTCAGTGTGAATCCGACTCGGGATATATCCGAATATTAGAATTTATCTGAATAAACCAAATAGCATTTTTTATTCCTTTTTTGGGTATTTTTTCATTCTTAACAGTCTATAAGTTTAATATCACATAAAAGATATAAAACCACACAAAATATAAATTTGACTTTACGTATATTCAAAACTAAAACATAAAAGGTAATTGTATGGAACCAGAGAATTAGAATTTTTAATTTAGAACAACAATTGATTATTGTATAATTGTTTAGGATTAGAGGACCGGAAAGAATCCTACGTATTAAATTAAAAAGATAATAGATAGTTGGGTAATGAGTATTGAGCTTGAAACATAGTTGAATTCTTATTCGGATCAAGCGGATATCCGAACATTCGAATAAAAATATTATGATATCCGAAATCTGAATAAGGATTCGGATCAGTTTTTCGAATGCTGATTGGATTTCGAATACTTTCGGATATCGGTTTTTTTGAACACCCCTATTAAAAGCTACATCATGCAAAGTGAACAAAAAACAAAAAAGCTTGTCTTGACAAACACGTGTTTATACCATTTGCATTTGATACTTTTGGTTTTCTTGCGTCTGAGATCGTGAAGCTACTTCGTCAAGTTCAACAATCATGTATAGCAATATTACGACTTCAAAATCTATCGACGTTGTTTTTTAAAATACTTAGTTTGCTATCCAAAAAGAGCCGGCGGCACACTTTTTGCGTGTTTGCCTTCTATTTTGACGTAAACAGAAACAGTGTCAAAGATGTTCGAGGTTGATTTTTGATAGCTAAATCGCTTGTTCGATTAAAGAAAACAAGGTTACTAATGTATACGTAAACATGATAGACACTAAGTTAATCACTTTACTTCCTCATGATATTCATATCAGATTGAAAGCATATTGAAGAACAGGATACCTCCTTCAAGTTCATATAATGATAGAGCAAATTAAGGGATTTGAACAACAATCCATTCATAATTCATTCATCCCAGATTAAAACACACACACACACACACACAACAAAGCTTCCGAAAATACATCACAAATAACTTGTTTCAACACACACACTGTATATATCTGAAACATGCAAAGATCAATTCGGTTTTACTGAAAAGATAAACAGATACAAAAGCCAAATCAAAGCAAAACGATCAGTTTCATAAGCAGAATTCTAAGCTTCTAACACTGAAATTCACATCATCTATCATCTGATCATTTCATCGCAGCCATTTGATCGATTTCATCAGCAGAAGGAGGAACCTCTTTGGTACCAGAAGCAACAGCAACATAACCTTCATCGCCACTGTCATCATCATCGGAGCAAAAATCAAACCGCCGTGGGGCGAACAGCGACCAAAACAAGTACATCGTGGCGGCGGTGAGAGCACCGCATCCGACGCCGAACAGCACCGAGCCGACGATGCTCATGATGTCCATCGTACGCTCGCGAACCGAAGCGGATAATAGCGCTCAGAAGATACAACATCGACGACGACGATGATAAACGATGATGATGATGATGTGATGATGGATTGATCGAGAGGGATGGGGACTTGGGGATTTGGGGTGAAGAAGAAGGTGAGACGGTGGGGGTTGTGGTGGTGGTGGTGGTGTGAGAGGAGGAGGTGATGAAGAGAGGTTTTGCAGGTCTGGCGGTGGCGGTGGTGGTGGCGTGGCGATGATGGTGGTGAGGAGGGAGGAGGGCGGTGGTTGACGACGCCATTGACGGAGGCGATTGATTGAGGGTTTGAGGGGGTTGGGGGGTGAAGAGAGGAGAATCGGTGGGGGTGAGGAGGAGATGGAATTTCGGTCACGTTGGGAACAACTAACGACTTCGACGGTGGGGGATAAACATCTATTAAATAACTTTACTTGTCGCCCTTGAAAAGTAGAAATAATAAGATTTTTTATTATACTAGATTAATCCTTATTTACTATTATAATAAAAAGGTAAAAACATGTGATGATACTATATTTTCTTTCATTATTTTTTTGTTTGTTTCTTGTTAAATTATTATATTAATTGTTAATAATATTATTTATTTCTTTTTAAACCAAAACTAGTTTTTAATAAATTGAAAATAGATATTTTTGTTAATGTTATTTCTAAATAATCAAATATTTATAAAAACACTTGTACAAGTTTTGAGGTTAGCTAGTTTATCCACTTGTTTTTCGGTTACTTTGAAATAACTTCTTGTGTTAGTTACATTCAAAGTATTATCGTGTGTTTGTTTAGTCGACAATTAACAAAGATTTCATAAACAAAGATTTCGCATTTGTTATCTGTCGATCATCAAAAGAGTCTTGTTTCATTTCATTTTGATCCAACATGCAGGGTTACTAAAACTAGTGTAATAATAAGTTATGTATATTCAAATAAATTTACTATTATTTTCGATGGTTTTTAAACATATAGGTATATGCTCGAGCAAGCATTTGAGGATGTTATACATCTTAGAGGCGGTTGGGTTCTGGTCCAAATATCATGAGCCATTTAAGGTGTTATATATCTAAGAGGCAGTTGGCTTCTCGTCTAGTATTATCACTATGATGGTTTGGATATTGGCTTTTCGTCTAGTATTATAACGACGGGTTTGGATATGATATCTTTAAAATTTTTAGGTTAGAATCTAACACAAGAGGTTTTTTTTTATAGTGGGGGAATCTTTCTTTTTGGTATTCTAATGAGACCCTCTCTTAGAAAAACTCGCTCGGATATTAGAAGTAGTTTTAAACGCCGTTCAAAGAAAAATACATATCTTAGAGTAAATTACACTTTTAGTCCATGTGATTGATGAAAATATAGTTTATAACCAATAATCTATTGACTACATTGACAGTCTAATAGTTTTAGCATTAGTTATAATTTCATCGATATTGCTAACACCATTAAAAACTTATATAATAACCCCTTCTTTCTTTCTTTCTCTCTCTCTCTCTCTCTCTTCGCACACACACACTCACTCACTCACACACACACGCACACACACCCACTTTAGAATTAAAACCATGTTTCATCTTACTCATTTCTTCCTAGAATCATTGAGTGCCAACTGCAGCCGCCCTCTCCCACCTCTATCACCTCCCCATCTCCAACCCCAAACCACCGCCTCCTCACCTCCATTTCATCTTCGAAAATGACCAACTCTCTACAAAACAAGATCCACATCCTTTTTATTGTGGCAACGCCATCACTAGATCTAAGACTAGATATGAGGATCAAGAAAACTATTGAGCTTTAAATTAAGCGCAACACCATGTCTAAGAATCAAGAAACCAGATCTACTCCTATATATCTTAGGTGCAACTTCACTTTGTTCATGACTGAAAGGTTTTAATCGCTGATGAGGGTGGCGGCTTATTGGACTCGATTCGGTCACCTTCTTCTTATTTCATCAAACAAGGATAATCAGTTAGGTTTTTCTTGAATTGGCTCTAATACCAATTCAAATTAAAATGATAATACTACAACACAAGAATATGGAATAACTCCCCAAATGATTTTAAAACCAAAATGATTTGCTCAAAAACTTGGTTACAAAACTATAACCCATACATAGGCTGTATTTACAGGCTAAACCCAACTTGATTTGCAAACTATCTTATTCACCTATGACTCATTAAAAGACTCAAGTTTAAATACTAGGACTAATCAATTATCCATATTAAGAGAATAAGAACAATAATCCAAATAATCAATTATCCATAAGTTCTTGGGTCTTTGGATCCCACTCACTTTAGCTCCACGCCCTGGACCATTTGAAATTAGATCCAACAATATTAGCGTACAATGATATCGTTAAGAAAAAATTAAATTTTAAATAATATTATTTGTTATACATGGTACATTGCTATAAGATGGGGGCTATTTGTAAAAGCTTTACAAATCAAAGGGGTTAAAATATTAGGAAAATTACCAAAATGATCAATTCCCAAACCAAATTACAAAAATAACCATTGACCATTCTTTTTAACGAAAATAGACTTTTGACTTTGACCCTCGCCACCGGCGAGGAAAATTCATGATACCTCGCCCACGTGGATTAAATATCCCTCGCCCACGTGTCCGTATCTTACCCACGTGTATATTGCGTATTTAAATAAAAATAAAAAAAGTGAGGGGTCCGTCAAACGAGTCGAGGGATTTGACCCATCCCTCGCCCACTCAGCGACGTCACATTGTTCCAGACGAGGGATTTGACCCATCACTCGCTCACGTCAGCAACCATGTCACGAGGTAGTCGAAGTAGGCGAGGGATGTGACCTATCCCTCGCCCACGTCAGCGAGGTCACATTGTTCCAGGTGAGGGATTTGACCCATCCCTCGCCCACGTCAGCAGCCACGTCAACAGCCACGTCAGATACCAATTTTAAGTAGAAAACTTTTATGTTTCATTTAATAAAAACACGTTACGGTTAATAAATGCATATATATTTATTATTAATAATTATTATTACCTTTTATTATATATAAATAGAACTTGTATTATTTAAAATGATGGTTGGCAAAGCCGCGAAGGACAAATCAAATTTGCTTCAGTGGCTCAACTCATATTTTTCTTCTTTTTGAGTTTCTTTCTAAAAAAGTATAGATGAAAAAAATATTTATTATTATGGTGTATGTATACAAATATTTATCAAAATGAATAAATTTAATAGTTTTTTAAAATTTTTAATTTTTAACTCCAAAAACTTTTCACCCCACGTTCATATAACGATCAAGTTTTAATGTTTTTTATGTGTTTTATTTTTAGTTGAAAATGTCATCTTAAAAAATTCAAATCAAATGTGAATGTTGAGGCGCTCCTTATGTCAGATATAATAAATTTGTGTTGAATCACGATTTTACTTGAAATTTTAAGAACACGTCTAAACATTTACCTTTTAATGGCAGATATCCTTCAACACCGTTTACAAAATGTCATTTACCATCACGGCATAGTATGATTCTAACTGATATTTTACAAAGTTTCAAAGAATTTAAAAAAAAATAATAACAAGAAGGTTGAGAAGAATGTAAGATTTCATAAAGGGTAAACATTGTATTATATAGGGCAAAATAAAATCAAATTAAACTTTTAAGTATTTAAAAAACAATAATAATAAAAATTTTGAATTTTTTGGTTAAAAAAATAAATATATATAACTTTTTAATTATGGGCGAGGGGGGTATTTTTGTAATTTTGGACGAGGGATTCTCATAATCCCTCGCTGACTCAGCAAGGGATCAAAACCACGTCAGCGAGGGGTACACGTGGGCGAGGGATTATATGGAATCCTCGCCGGGCACGTTTTCTGAGCGAGGGATTCTCATAATCCCTCGCCACGTCAGCGAGAGATGACACGTGGTTGGCTGCGATTGGTTGTTTTATTTCATAAACTTCAATTTTGACCGGTTATTATAGTAATTCATTTTGATTAAATGGTCATTTTCGTAATTTAACATCTCTTCTACATAGACAAAACGATATGTACCAATCCATCCAACCACCACCGCAAAAATGACCACTCCAACCACCACCACCACCAACACCCACCGGCTAATCGCCTTCACCACGCCGGGAAACTACGCCGCCCGTCTCTCCGCCCTCATCCACCGCAAGGGGTGGACACCCCTCTGGTGCCCCACCATCTCCGTCGCACCCACCACCCACACCAAATCAAATCTCCTCCACTACATCTCACCCCCACACCCCCAACTCCACCACTTCTCCGCCATCGCCTTCACCTCCCGCACCGGCGTCACCGCCTTCTCCGACGCCCTCTCCGCCCTCAAATCGCCACCCCTCCCCCCCTCCGGCGACCATTTCCAAATCTGGGCGTTGGGTAAAGACTCCGAACTCATCACCAAATCGTTCGTTGATAAAATCTGCACCAACAGTGAAAGAATCAAGATTCTGGTCCCTGAAATTGCGT
This sequence comes from Flaveria sonorensis, assembly GCA_025506505.1. Taxonomy (NCBI): domain Eukaryota; kingdom Viridiplantae; phylum Streptophyta; class Magnoliopsida; order Asterales; family Asteraceae; genus Flaveria; species Flaveria sonorensis. The sequence goes on from JACCIY010001485.1 coordinate 6,122, forward strand.
CTCCGGCGGGGGTTGTGGCGGCGATTGGGTGGGGATCCGGGCAGCGCGTGTTGTGTCCGGTGCCGGTGGTGGTGGGGCTGGAGGAGCCGCCGGTGGTCAACGATTTTATACGGGGGTTGGGGCGAAGGGGTGGGTGGGGGTGAGGGTGGGGGCGTACGAGACGCGGTGGCTGGGGGCGGAGTGTGCGGCGGCGTTGTGGCGGGGGAGGGTGGTGGTGGTGGGGTGGATGGGGTGGTGTTCACGAGTACGGCGGAGGTGGAGGGGGTGTTGAAGGGGTTGAGGGCGGTGGGGGTTGGGTGGGAGGCGGTGGTGGAGAGGAGTCCGGCGGTGGTGGTGGCGGCGCATGGGCCGGTGACGGCGGCCGGAGCGGAGGGGCTTGGGGTGAAGGTGGATGTGGTGAGTCGGGAGTTTGGGAGCTTTGAAGGGGTTGTGGAGGCTCTTGATCGGTTTTGGAATAGTTGAGGTAATGTTGTTGTTACTTGTTGTACATGATGCAGTCAAAGTTGTACTTAATATTGAGAGTTATCATTTTTTTAAATGTAGACTTTAATAGTAATTTTATAATAATAGGTCAACTTGCCCACAACACTCATCTATCTAAGTCTTGGACATTTCACATTTGAGCTCACCAATTTCTTCCAAGTTATTTCCCTTGACTATCAAATCATCTACATAGACAAACTAGTATGAGGACCTATGTGTTGTGGCGGGTTATCGTCGTTCGTATTATGGTGTGGTATCGGCATTCAAACACGTTTAATAGTTTGAAGAAATGAGTGTTGTGGAAAATAAATTTATCTATGTAGTTAATAAAGCAACTTGATAAACAGTTGTTGTACGATTGTTAGGTATTGTGTAGAAGTTGTTTATGCGCTCACAGGTTGTGAAGCATTGTGTACACGTGCATGATGCATGTTCACCGTATAAAAGGTGTGTCCATCCCATTTCTTCCTTTGCAACCGTGACCCTTTTCCCGGTGTGTAGCGGTGGCCAGACCGCCTCCTATCTTCGCTCTCTAATGCCTCATAACCCTTTTCCACCGATGCGTAGCGGCGGCCGATGCGCATCCCAGAGCCGCTGGCGTCGATTCAAGAACCTCTTCGGTTATACCAATTTCTCTGGGCATGGTGATGGATGTGGTGGATGAGATCACAATCTCCCCGTTTCCCTTCTCGCTGGCGACGGCCTCGGTGGTTGCATGTCGGCCTCCTTTTTTGTTTTGGGTTACCCGGGTCTCTGGTTCATATAGTTCTATTTTAGTGTGATATTGGGGTTTTTAGATCTGGTTTGACTTGGTGTTTGGATAGTGGTTGTTGATAATGTTTTGGTCTTCATTTCATGATATGAGACTTTGTTGCCCATATTGTCGATAATGTTTAGCTTTAGCTCTTTTGAGACATTGGTTTACACGTATTATATTACATTCTGTTAATTGTTAAACCGGATGAATTGTTGCTATAATGATTTCATCTACTGAGACTTTGTTATTGTTAGTAGTGGTGTTGATGATGATGGATCTGTGTTCATCTGAGACCCTTTTGACGTTGGACTTTACCTTTATTGAGACTGTTAGTTTACATGTAATACTCTGATGAGACTTTGTTAGTTTGTTGGCGATTTGTTTCGATTGGGTGAGACTATTGTTTGCTAGTATCAATGATGATGGATATATGTTCGTTTGGGGCCCTTCGTTCTGGTTGTTTCGTGGCTGTGATGATACACCATAACAAGAGTCGGTGCCTTGGGTTGGCAATTGTTTTCGAAGTGCAGCCGCAATCGTATATGGTTCTGAGCTGTGCTATACTGGATACGATACGTGATGTAGCATTGTTTGGTAAAACTTTTATACGGAAACGTTATGTTAACAGTTCTCTAAGGTTCGGTTACCGCGTCTCTATGACGCGCAACACTGGTCGAGGTTCAAACCCTAGTTTGTAATTCAATTATTAATTCATCATAAAGATCAATAATCATAAATAAGCATTAAAACTAACGAAACAAATTAATCCGATCTCATGTTGCATCTATTCGTCTTTTTAAGTTCACTTACGTGCATCTATTCGTCTTTTTAAGTTCGCTTACAATTTATGTTAGTTATACAAAAATTGCAAACTAAGCTGACCCGTATTCTTCTATAAAGCATAAACAAGTTCCTCTCAATACTTTGCGGTTTAGGCAACCGACAACCAAGAGTATAAATCGAGGGCATCTCCTTCAAAGTGCATAGCAGCCACATCGACCTTATCGTCATTGGGAACATTATAGTGCTTGAAAAACTTTTCAGTCTTGAGAATCTACCCCCTGGGGTCTCCATCACTAAAGGCGGGTAGAATAATCTTGGTAGACGGACGATGATGGTGATGACCCCTAGATGATCCCCCTCCATCAATCTAAACTACTAAAAGACTTCTCATGATGTAAAAGCAAAAAACAGATTTAGAAATACTCAAATCAAAGGTAAATAAGTGCTGCCAACTTCCCCTACTCCCATCTCTGAGAATTCTCGATTACTAGTGGGTTTAGGCAAGAACCAAAGACCACTTGGAACTGCTCCATCGACCCACCTGTTCCTTTTGGATCCCAACTCGCTTGTTCCTGCGGGTATAAACTTGAAGTGGATTCGTATCACGAACCAATATGGTTTTGCATACACAGTATGTAAGCATAAAGGGGTAATCTCTACTGAAGTTACTATCTAAAAATATAAATTGCTGAAATATAACTGATTTTATATTATCACTAATTTGATCTAGATTTATAAGAATATGAATTTGAAACAAAAATAAAAAAATGATTGGTGAAGTCACCTTCAAAATTATCTGAACATAACTAGAAACACCTTCATACAACATGTGGCTCGACCCTACCCAACTGAAGATTCTACAGTCGAATACACATTTGAATACCAAATATTAGTGACCCCATGAAAAACTATTTCTGGCACCACCAATACATGAAGTTAAAAAACTAACAGCCATACATAGATATTTATAATAAAAGTGATAAAACAACCATTGAAGCTACAACCTGAAAATAATGGATGGATGAATAAGATGATAAGGAGCCAAAAAGCATCCCTTTAAAATGTGAACTGCATTCAATCTTGTAACATACACCAAAAAACTACTAGTCTCCAACCCTTTAGATTAAACCCAATCTTTCTATCTAAAATTTTCTTTTATTTCCTATTTAGTAGCATACGTCTCTCATGAAGTTGAAGTTTACTGTTATGTAAGGAGGGAGTGAGTCAGACTTTGAGAGAGAAAACTATATATGTTCTTAAAAAGTGACTATTGTTAGAAAAAGGTAATAACTGGTTTATTTTATAATTATTCTAGACTAAAAATAAAAATTAAAACGATGGTTATAATCCTAATTTGTTGAGCATGACCTCATTCACAGTTCACTGGTCACAGCACCTGGTACTTCAACATTGACTCTAGGCCCCGTAGCTGAAAATTGGCAATGACTCGATGCCTATTTTCATTGTCGAAAAGCAACTGTGTACTGAAATGTCCTAGCTCGCTCTCTAGCTAATCATAATGGGATGCACATATAAGGGTTGTAATAAACTTAACGGTGTTATTCGTGTCGGGTTGACGAGTTAAAATATCAAACCTGAACATGATCTGTATTTTTATTTATATAAACAAAACTCAAATCTTATCTGAATTCAATATAAAATCATATAACACACACATGATATGTTTAACTTATTTTTCTAAAACGGTCAAAGTAATGAGTACTAGCATACCAAAGATGCATCAGATCAATGGTGATTTAAGATTGAAGTTCCACTTTCAAAATAAATATATAATGAGACTTCAAATGTTTTGGTTTTTAAGTTTAAAATATATGTTTAGGGTAACATACGTTTGTCTTTTTTCCAACAACGTGAAGTTCAAAACTTAAGTTGTGAATTGAATTTCTAACCTGAAACAGAAGACCCAATAATAATATATTAACTCACAATTTAAAAGACCTTTGATAGTTTTCAAATTATAAATTACTAAAAAACTTGTTAGAGAGTCAACCCGTTTACAAAAGGGTTACCTTTAATCGGGAGAATTATTCTCCATTATTACGCATTTAATTTGATTGATTGTAATTAGTCATATTTTCCTAATTTGTATCCTAAATTGTTGTAACTACTCTTATTTAAATAAATGAGATCTCAATGTTTTTTCGTGGACAAAAATCATCCTCTCCAATATGGTATCAGCCAATTGATCCATACCCACCACCTAACCCCTTCTCCTTAGTTTTCTTCGACAGCCTCCTCCATACAATGGCAACCTCATCTTCTAACTCTACTCTCCCATGAACACCCTCCTCCACATGCTCACTATAAAACTCACCTCTTCAAACTACTTACTTTGGAGAAATCAAGTCATACCCCTTCTTCATCACCAAAATTGGTACCGTTTTGTTGACGGTTCATATCCCGCTCCTTCCAAAACCTTAACTGTCAATGCAAAGGAGAGCCCTAATCCCGAATATGCTTCTTGGTTCGAGTCCGACCAACGTATTCTTTTGCTCCTGCAATCGTCTCTTACCGAGGAGGCCATGGCCGAAGCTCTTGGCCTATCATCTTCTCGAGAAGTTTGGCTCGCCCTTGAGTCGGCATACAGTCATGATTCGATGGAACGATCTCAGAATCTCAAGGATGCGCTACGGCATCTAAAAAAGGGTGTGCTTTCAGTCTCCGACTATGGTAAGAAATTTAAATCTCTTTGCGACCAATTATCAGCCATCGGCAGCCCCGTTCCCGAAAATGACAAATGTCACTAGTTTCTTTGCGGTTTGGGTTCGGCTTTTGAAACGTTTTCCACGGCCCAACGAGCGATTCAGCCAAGACCTCTATTTCGTGACTTACTTGCCAAAGCCGAAGGTCATGAACTGTTTGTCACATCCCTGCATGGCTCTAATCCCGCACCTTCCCCGGTAGCTTTCATGGCCCAACAACAACAACCACGGTCACCATTTCGTGGGGGGCGAGGTCGGTCGGGTCGTGGTTCATCGTCTCGTGGTGGCTATTCATCTCGTGGAAAGGGGCGTCGCAATCCTCATTGTCAACTCTGTCGACATGATGGCCATTACGCAAGCTCATGTCCGGATTTGGCCTCATATGCAAACAAATCTTCCTACTCCGCTGCAAATTTGGCACAAGCATTTCATGCAGATTGCAACCTAAACGGCTACAATCCAGATTGGAACTCAGATTCTGGAGCCACACTACATATGGCTCCTTCACCCAATGATGTTGATTCCTCCGTACCCTACCATGGTAATGCAAAAGTCTATGTTGGAAATGGTAATGCTCTTTCCATTTCTCGTATTGGAAATCTTAATATTAGTCCTCACTTGAAACTAAAGGACGTTTTAATAGTTCCTGAACTAACCAAAAAGTTGTTGTCAGTTAGCAAGATGACTAATGATTATCCGGTTGATTTTGTGTTTTCTCGTTCTCATTTTTAAATTCAGGACAGGGCCACCAAGAAAACACTCGCAACAGGAACCCTTAAAGACGGGCTTTATGTCCTAAGTCCCAGTTTTCAAGCACTCACAGCATCTACTATTTCTCCATCTATGGCATCCTTTGAATTATGGCATAAACGTCTCGGGCATGTTGCTTTTGATGTTATCTCAGTTTTGCATAAGTTTGGTTTTTTACGTATTACTTCCATTTTGCCTAAACCACATGTTTGTGAATCTTGTGAACTTTCTAAGCAACACAAATTGCCATTTACTTTAAATGATAAACGTGCATCTCACGCGCTTGATTTGGTACATTGTGATTTGTGGGGACCCGCACCCGTCCCTTCTAGAGATGGTTATCGTTACTATGTGTTATTTAGTGATGATTATTCACGGTTTTCTTGGTTTTATCCACTAAAACAAAGTTTGAATTTTATGGGGTACTCAATATTTTTGTTACTTTTGCTCAAAATCAGTTCTCTCGCAAACTGAAAGTGTTTCAAAGTGATGGTGGAACCGAATTCTTAAATCATAAAGTACAAAGATTCTTTAGGCTAACGGAACACATCATCAAATGTCTTGTCCATACACTCCCCAACAAAATGGACTGGCCGAAAGAAAACATCGACATCTAACCGAAACCGGTCTTGCCATGTTGTTCGGTGCAAATGCTCCCGTTGAATTTTGGGTAGACGCCTTCTCCTCGGCCGCTCATGTCATCAATCGTCTTCCCATAAAAGTATTAGATGACAAATCTCCGTATGAGCTACTTTATAAATCGGTTCCGATCTACAACAACTTCAAAGTGTTTGGGTGTCGTGTCTTTCCATATTTACGTCCTTATGCTCCTCACAAGCTTGCTCCTCGAAGCATTGCATGTATCTTCATTGGCTATTGCACTCAATACAAAGGGTATAAATGCTTAGATCCAACTATCGGTTGAACGTACATCACTCGACATGCAAAATTTGATGAAACATGTCTACCATTTTCTTCTCATACATCCACCTCACATAGTAACATTGGCACTTTATTTTTAAGCTCTTATCACGAAGACTTGCCCCATCCACAAATACTTCACAAACACAATCTCCATCAGAAATCCATACTAAAAACTTATCACTGAACTCATGCCCTTCTTGCTCATCAGACTCATCTCACCCTTCAACCCAAGCCACTCAACCACACATTCCAATCATGGATCCCACTCCCACATCAGTAAGCATAACCCCACAAAGTTCAACTAATACCAACCCCCCAACCTCTACTGATGTCACCCCACCACCCGTCCTTCAAACGCCACCCACTTTTGTCCCACCTTCGACCATGTCTACCCAAACCATGCCATCTTCTCATCCCATGATCACTCGTAAAAAGGCCGGCATTTTAAAACCCAAACACATCATGAATCTTCATGCTATATCTTCTACTCCACTTCTTCAAGCATTATTATCTAAAACCGATCCCAAAGGTTTCAAAACCACTTTTAAAGAAAGGCATTGGTGCGAGGCCATGCACACGGAGATGTCCGCTCTTTACAAAAACAAAACGTGGACACTTGTTCCTCGTCCGACTCATGCCAATGTAGTTGGGTCCAAATGGATTTATCGCACCAAATACCATGCCGACGGTTCCATAGAACGGTACAAAGCACGTCTTGTCGCACAAGGCTTTTCTCAAATCCCGGGATTTGATTTCTCGCATACTTTCAGTCCCGTAGTTAAAGCCACCACCGTCCGTCTTGTTCTATCTCTTGTTGTGTCGAACCGTTGGAAATTGCACCAACTTGACGTGAATAACGCGTTCTTAAATGGTCGTCTTGGTGAGGTCGTCTACATGGAACAACCACCGGGCTACGTTGATCCTCAAAAGCCCGACCATGTGTGTCGTCTTGACAAAGCCCTCTATGGTCTCAAGCAAGCCCCACGAGCATGGTTCCAACGTCTAAGCACATTTCTTATTCAACAAGGTTTCAAGTGTAGCCAAGCCGACACATCATTATTTATTTTCCATCGTGGTGCTTCTCTCGTTTATCTCTTGGTATATGTTGATGATATCATAATCACCGGGAACCATGCTTCATCGATTCAACACTTCGTTAATCAATTGCAATCTGAATTTGCAATAAAAGACTTAGGCAAACTAAACTATTTTTAGGCCTTGAAGTCTCACACAATATGGATGGATTGTTCCTTAGTCAAACGAAGTATGCACGTGATATTCTCACCCGAGCAGGACTCCTCGATTCCAAACCCGTGGCCACTCCACTTGCTACCAATGATGTCTTCACAAGTAATGGCAAACCGTTTCACGATCCCACAATGTACCGGTCTTTTGTAGGTGCCTTGCAATATCTAACTATCACACGACCTGATCTTTCTTATGCTGTAAATCAAGCAAGTCAATTTCTTCAAGCACCTACGGATGATCACTTTCAAATGGTTAAAAGAATCATGAGGTATGTCAAAGGCACTATTACTTACGGGTTACGATTCACTACTCCCACTATTTCGAAACTTGTGGGATATTCAGATGCCGACTGGGCTCGGTGCATTGAAACCCGACGATCTACATACGGGTATTCCATATTTCTTGGCGGAAATTTAGTATCTTGGAGTGCTAAAAAGCAGCCCACCGTCTCTCGTTCAAGCTGTGAGTCTGAGTACAGGGCTATGGCAAATACTGCAGCTGAGCTCATCTGGATCACTCATCTTCTCAAGGATCTTAATGCGTTACCAAACGAGCGACCTACTCTACTTTGTGACAACCTTAGTGCCATTTTTCTAAGTCAAAACCCGGTTGCTCATAAACGAGCAAAACACATTGTCATTGATTATCATTTTGTTCGAGAGCTTGTATCATCCGGTAAGCTATACACGAAGTTCGTTCCAACCAAGCTCCAGGTGGCAGACATCTTCACTAAACCGCTACCAAGACCGTTGTTTGAATCATTTCGAAAACAGTTACAAGTATGCTCACCTATTCCGCTTGAGGGGGGGGGGGGGGGTAATCGGGAGAATTATTCTCCATTATTACGCATTTAATTTGATTGATTGTAATTAGTCATATTTTCCTAATTTGTATCCTAAATTGTTGTAACTACTCTTATTTAAGTAAACGAGATCTCAATGTTTTTTCGTGGACAAAAATCATCCTCTCGAATAACCTTGAACGGACATGAGTGAAGGCTAAAGCTACCCAACCTAAAATCTATTTTTTTTGTGTTGGGTTTAGATTCAGGTCATGAATTGTCACCCTTAGCTAAAGGCTAAAGCTATCTCTATATACAACAATGGGCCATGATGGAAACATGATTACGGGCATGAATCATGATGAATGATTGAAGCTTTGAAGGCATGATCATGGGCCATAGATGGGTGCATATTTAATTCTTGTTGTTTCTTTTGGATAGTTCCCTTCTTGTTGTTTCGAGCGAAATATGGGCGATGCTGGGTTTATCAAATGATTATTGCCGCCTCTAAATGGGGTAATCATAAGTTTTTGGAAAATGTCTTAAAAATTTATAATGATGGGTAATCCAGCACTAATTTTAGGCAATACCATTAATCATGATGTTTTGATCCGATGATTATTCTAGCAAGGATGCTGGCAATAATAAATAACAGAAAATGATGTCGTTTTGTGTAGGTAGTTTTCTCAGGGCGCCTCAACTTATACCAAGACATAAAACAAAATTCAAATATAAACTCTTGTGATAAAAAAATATTTATCTAACAACCTTCAAACTTCCAATTGAGATAGACAATGTAACGCCCGGCCGCTCACACCACCAGCATTGTCCGCTTTGCCCACGAGAAGCTTATGGATTTGTTTTTGGTTGCCCGAGTGAAAACTTCCTAGGGATGTCACCCATCCCAGGATTGCTGCCACCTGAGCACGCTTAACTGTGGAGTTTTTCTCTATCCACAGCCAATACGCCAAGACGCGTTGGTGATATTAGAGACCAGACATTCCTTATGAACCAGGAATCTCTCCTGTCCACGGCCGATGTGGGATTCGCCTAGAGTGTTACAAACACCCTCCCTTTGGACTCATCGTCCTAAATGAGGTTTGCCCCACCATCCCATCTATGGATGTGAGATTGGCCTAAGGTGTCCCTCTGAACACCCCCGGGGACTCACCATTATTAGTGAGGTTTGCCCTACCATCCCAAACAGCACAGGAGTGGTTCTGATACCATTTTGTAACGCTCAGCCTCTCATATCACCAATATTATCCGCTTTGCCCACAAGAAGCTCACGAATTTGTTTTTGGTTGCCCGAATGAAAACTTTCCAAGGAGGTCACCCATCCCTGGATTGCTGCCACCTGAGCATGCTTAACTGTGGAGTTCTCCTCTCATCCACAGCCAATACGCCCAAAACGCGTTGGTGATATTAGAGACCAGACATTCCTTATGAATCAAGAATCTCTCCTGTCCACGGCCGATGTGAGATTCGTCTAGAGTGTTACAGACAACTACAAATTCACGAAGTTAAAAATATGTTTTAAAAAGTAAATATAAAATTTATGAAGCTATATTTCAAAACTTATACTAATTTATAATTAGTGATATTATAACATACTATAAATAGTTTAACGATAATGAAATCGTATACTATGTACACCGCGTATTGTTACTTGAAAGGTTTTTTTTTCCGAACTTTTTAGAAAATCACGGTGTTATATACTACTTAACGAAAAATAAAACGCTTTAAGCTTTTACAGTATGATCACACTTGTGGTACTCTCGAATCACAATATTATTAAGGACACTCTACTAAACATTCAATCGATTCGGTAACGGAAATACAAAACAGTTGTACAAATCTCATATCAATACTCTAATACGATCAAGAAAACTGCACAAGACAGATCAAGAAACAAATCTGACCAATATCATCATCTAAGGCTGTTTTAGTATAGTAGTGTATAGGTTTATGTACCCGAGCCCACATCAGAAGGCGCGGTCCGGACCACCAGAGGCGTGGTCATACGCGACTTCCCATTCTTCCACTGCAGGTAACCAAAAACATAACCTTTAGTTGGTGCAGATGATTTGAAAGTGGCGGTAAAGTCCATTTTCTGGCTATATGTGTCAAAAACTAGTCGTCGTGGTACTATATCGACTTGAACTTCGTGTGGTGGAGACACCACTGCTCTATAAACGGTTCGTTTTTGTGGCTTCCCAAAATAAGTTAAAGTTCTAGTGACCGAAAAGTTTGACTTTAGATCAGGTACGACGATGGAAGGGTAGTTAAGGGTGGAGGGCGTTGAGAACGTTTGGCTTTCACATGTGCTGTTGTCTCGGGTAATAAGGTGAAGTGACTTGTCGTCATAGCCCATTGAGCAAAGAAAGGCTTTGTAGTCCGTGGGTGTCGTGTCATAGACTAGACCAGGGTCAAGGGCTGCTGTCGGGTCAACAAACCCGGAGCCATAGTCAAAGGGGTTTCCTCGTCGTCCTTCTGGGTCAACCCGCATTGGTTTTCCCCTCTTGTCAAAAATTGAAGCTGCATAAACCGTTACATGTACAAACTTATTCAAACACTTTAGTACAGTTTGCAAATGATGGTAACATACGAAAAACTCGAGTAAATCTTTACCTGTAGTCATGATAGCAGATTTAACTGCAGCAGGAGACCATGAGGGGTGAACAGCTTTTATTAAAGCTACAATTCCACTTACATGAGGGCACGCCATCGAGGTTCCTGACATAATGTTGTACTTCATTTTTTGCCCGATCGCAGGGGACCACGCTGCTAAGATGTTTAATCCAGGAGCCGCAACATCGGGCTGCATTTGAACCACTTAGATCAGTTTCTTTCAAACAGTCAAAACAGCCATTGGCTCATCAAAGACCACGAAGATCAGTTTCATGAAGTTTTATGTAAAAGTTAAGCATGTATATACACCTTTAGGATTTCAGGGTTCAATCCATTAGGGCCTTTAGATGAGAATGAAGCTACACGTGGGGCGTGTTGAGATCCTATAACAGTCTCCGCTGAGTAAATCTGTGCTGTTGGTTTCCTGTTCATGATAAAACATATTTAAGGCGTTTTGAATCATAGTAATAAGTAATTGGTATTTGCAGAAAGTCAAACAGTTGAAGTCAAAGGTACCAACCGCGTGTTGTTGATGTATGATAAGACCCTTTTTCCTACTTTCCTCCCGACGATAGCAGCTGGAATCACAAACGGGATTGCAACATCGACATCTTCATCTACAAGAATCATCCCTGCTGCACCAGCTGCTTTGACTATTTGACTTTTAGTCACCTTTGACTCAGATGAGCGCTCTGCGTGTTTGCATAGCAACACCTTCCCTCTTGTCTTGGTGTAGTTCAACGAGCTTTCTAAGCAGTAACTGCACCAGGAGCATAAAGATTTCAACACTTCACGATACTCTTTAAAGTCGTCGACTTTGTAACAATCGACAGAAGTACCTGTTGCTTCACCTGGATTGATAGGGAGTGAAGTAACCCGCATTTGCTATTGAAGCAGAAATGATTCTTGCAGGGGCTTTCATTTGAAGCACACTTAGACTTTCACCCTGATAGCATCAAAACGAATGGTTAACCATCATGTTTTATGGCTTTGAGCATACTCTTGATGTGTATAAACTATAAACGAAGAGAAAGATGAAGAGGTACCTTCAAGTTGACGCCATTTCCCATTTGAACCTTAGCTGTAAACTCTCTGTCGATGGAGGTAGCTGCAACCGTGATGATCCATGGAGCGAGATTGGTAGCAGACCCTGGTGTCCCTTGGTTACCAGCTGAAGCAACAACTGTTATTCCACGACTAACTGCATGAAACGAGCCAATTGAGATAGCATCACTAAAGTAGTCCCCTTGAGGTGCGTCTGGTCCGAGAGATAATGACACAATGTGAACCCCGTCTCTGACTGCATCATCAAATGCAGCTAATATGTCAGCATCATAACAGCCTGAATCCCAACATGTCTTGTACACTGCCACTCTAGCCATTGGTGCACCACCTCTCGCGCCACCCTGAGCCAGACCCTTGTAGTTCATGTCCATCACGTACCTCCCTGCAGCCGTGGAGGCTGTGTGGGTCCCATGCCCGTTACTATCTCTTGCTGATCGATAAGATCGCTCATTTTTTGGATCATCATTGTATTCAAGCTTATCTTGTTTTTCGGATTCATATCCACTCAGATAATATCTAGCACCTATCAGTTTCCTATGTGAAACACAAAACTTAGATCAGATCTGAAACCAATCATCAACTAACATCATTAGACCAGTGTATCATCAGTTTGTTTTACTTAATAAAAAAAAAAGAAAATAAAACAAATCTGAAAAACCAATCATGGAGGTAATAATAAACCAATAATAATTGAGGTCAGACCTGTTACAATGTGTAATATTGAAAGCTTCCCCTGATTGGCATTTTCCTCTCCAACCAGCTGGCACAGGAGGCATGTCGGTATCGCTAAAACTTGCTGATTCAGGCCAAATTCCTGTTAATCACACATTTATGTTTCAAGAAATCAACAAATGCATATATAATGCAAAAAAACAGCATGTAAAATTGAACATTCAAGTAAAAACATTGAGTATAATGTTCATAAGCACATCTAAAGAAGGAAAAATTACAACTTTGATTCATCACGACTAGTAACAGCATCAGAAAATGCCGAATTCAAGAATGTACAAAAATTTGGCATCATTACATTACTGTTTCTCGTGAATCCAACATTGAGAATGACATATAAAGCACCCAAAAGTTGTAATTTTGGTTTGTATTGATCAATAGGAGCATACAGAATGCAATATTAAAGAAAGTTGTGGTCATAGAATGCTTCTGTACAATTAAAAGACAGTCCTGTGGTAATCGCGATAATAATTAAAAAGTGAAAACTAGAAAGATTATGCAACATTATTCCTAAAATAAATATGATAAGAAGATCTGTTTTTTATGGTCCTAGAGAGAGAAAGTGAGAGAGAGAGAGAGAGAGAGAGAGAGAGAGAGCATTTTCAAATGAGGTAATAAATGGGAGAGCATGTGTTCTGTTTTCTATTATCCAACAAATTGGCATTACTTTGCAACCAAAGAAAGTAAGAGAAACAAGACTGGATGAATATCACATGAGGGCTTTTGTTATAATTTATATAAAAATAATTTATTAATTAAAAGTTGGGTTTAAAACAATCATTAATGGCTGTTATGGTGAATCATCAAGCAGACCAGCTCAAAATATCAGGTACCACAGTTAAAACAAAAACAATATTCTGGTTCAGAGTGAAGTGAGGAAAAGACCTCACTTTACAGGTTGTGTTATAATCGGAGAACCCAATCAGGTAAATCGCAGCTTGCGTCAAACAAACGACCTTCAAAGAAGTTAAAAGGCAGAAAACTAGTGCAAGGGCGATTTAAACTTAACCGCTTTGTCATCATGTAAGATTCTCAATTTACAGATGGTCTTGAGAATTATGGGAATCAAACCTGTATCAATAAAACCAATGATGACATTAACTTGATCTTTGGTTGAAAAACCAGGGATCTCCATGGTTTCTTCCCCAACAAGACCAATGAAATCCCATGAATGTGTTGTATGCAAGCTTCTTCTCTTGTTCTCAAACACAGAGACCACCTCTGGCATCTCTGCAAGATTTCAATACTTCATCATCAAACTGTCAAAAAGATAGCAAATTCATACCAAACAATTTGATTTTCATCAACTTACTAGATATTTGAAGAGCCTGATCATCTGTTAATCTGGCTGCAAACCCTCTAAAACCATGTTTATAGCTATACAAATGAGATGCCTGTGCTTCTTCAACACTGTTTCACCACACCCACAAACCAAAACCACTGATTCAAAAGGAGGAAATCTCAAAGAAAGATAAAAAGATTCAATTTTTTCAAAAACCCAATTTTGAAAACCAAATGGGATGTGATATTAACCTTCCACTATGAACATCAACAAGCATTTGATGATTTTTCACCAAAATTTCATCTGGGTCATCCGCATCATTGCCACCCATATACACCACATACACCTACACCAAGAATATCATCATTAGTTCATTATTTATTACTAACCAAAAAGCAACAATTTTTCTTCATGAAAGTATACTATACCTTAGCATAAGTGAAGATTGTAATCTGTGCCAGAAGAATGCATATGAAAAGACCCAAAAAGATATTGTGAGAAGAAGCCATTTCTGCAGGCTAGAAAGTGGCTCTCCCAACTGATAATAAGTTGTTGTTATTATTATTATTATTTAATTGAAACGAGGGAGAATTTGGGGGCCGTTTGAAGTAAATAAAAGAGTACGCATGAAGAATGAGAGGAAAATGAATTAAGAGGAATTGGGGAGATGGGTCACAGGGATACTGTGGCGTATTGTCGTTGGCTGATGGTGTCATGTGGAATATGCTAAAAAAACAATGGTTGTGTTAAATATTTTTATCACCCAACACACTTTACTCCGCATGTATCTTATTTCTAAAATCATCACACTGAGGGTGGCAACCGTTTCGTTTTTATCCGTGTGATACATAAACGACACATTAGTTTTTCTTATTTTATTTAGTTTCTTTGTTTTACATGGTGTCATCCTAGTTTTCTGGTTTTCTCATTTTTTTCTTTTTTTTAAATAAAAGGGTTCAAAAGGTGGGTGGTGCTATCGTTTGGATCATGGCGAAATTCATCGGGCAGAGGTACAAAAAAAACCCCGGAATCGATGCATGGTGTTTCCACCCCGCCCAGGTTTTTCCTGGGCTATTCCCGGCCTATAAGTATGAGATATGCGAATTCATCATTGCGTATTTATATAATATTAATTTGCAACTATGTTGTGCATCAAGTTGTTGTATCATATGCTTATCAACTTTACTATGCATTAGGTTGTTGTATCTCATGCTAATAAACTTTGCATAAGAGCATTCACGGTAGGTTCCTTAACGGTTTGACAAACAGTTAGGACTAATTATGTAATTTCTCAAAAGTTGGACCAATACTGCAATATATACAAATTACAAGGACCAATCGTGTAATTAACTTTATTATTTAATCAGAGAGTAAAAAAGTAGTTTTTTTTAGTGTAAATATGGGGATGAGGATGCTAATGTGAATGCTCTAAAATATTGTTATTACAATTTTTCATTAAAAATATACTATTTGTATATACTAATTATCAACTTCGGTAGTTTGGTATGCATATTGTATATGTGTTTTAGTGGGTTGTACCCAACTTTTATTTATTTTTTTAATCTTTAACTTTTTTTATTTTAACCTAATACATTTTTTATAATTTAGCCCCAATATTTTATACTTTCAATTTTGGTCCCTATACTTTTCAAATTTGTACACAATTTTCGTTTTATATTTCGGTCTAAATTTTGAAAGTTAACACGCCGCAACTTGGGTGTGTGGTTTAACATTTTTACGCTCATGTTTTTCCCGTTTAACGGCAACATCGTGATGGTCCTAGATCGACTTATTGTTTTATTACGTTTCGTATGCGTGGTTCAACGTTTTATGTCTATTTTTCATTTGGTTCTATTTCATTTCTTTTTTTATTTATTTTTTAATATGAGTTTTTTGGTGTTAGCGGTCACTAGCTTTGGTGTGTCTAGGTGCTCCTGGCACGGTTTTACATCCCCCTCTGCAACACATGAGCTTAATACTAGTATATTACTAATTACTAACTTTTTTGTGCATTAAGGCTTGTACCTTAGCTTTAGTCGGTTGTACCCATTTCTCGGTTTTCTAATCTTTAATTTTTTTACTTTGAACCACAATACTTTTACATCTTTTATATTTTATTATATTTTTAACCTCTAAAATTTTCCTCATTTAACTTTGGTCCCCTACTTTTCATCTTTTATAAATTTTTCGTTTTACGTGCCAGTCTAAATGTTATGAGTTAACACGCCATAACGTTCGCGTATGGTTTAACATTCTTACGCTTATTTTTTCCTATCTAATGGCTCTGTCATAACGCGCCGGGTCCTAGATCAACATGGTTATTGTTTTTAATATTTTACGTTTCACACGCGTGGTTCAACTTTTTTACGTCTACTTTTGGTTTGGTTTTATATTTTTCGTTTTTATTTTTTTAATACGAGTTTTCTCGGTGTCGGTGGTCGCTGACGGTGGTATGATATTGGTGCTACTTGTCACGGGTTTACGCCCCCGCCGCAACGCAAGAGGCTTAATAGAAGTTTGTTTTAATTTGCACATGAGCTTTACACCAACTATAGAACAAAATACAGTATGCGAGATAAATATTAGATGAATCATATTTGGGTATTTGTTTTATACTCATGTATCCTTTAAAAACATCACATAGTCTACCACACTATTTAGGAAACATAACTTTATGTCATGCTATCCTCCTTATTTATGTGTACAAGTGTACAACAAGTCTGATCAACTTGAATCTTACTCATGTAATAACCGAAATTTGTGTATGTTTATTTCAAAAGTGTTCTATTATCAATCAAGAATCACGATTCAGACAGGGTTGATTCAAAATAGGGGCATTACGATTCTAGACCGATTCATTGACGATTCAAGAGCATTACGATGACAATCTTCAACAAACTCACTAAGTATTTCTATGTTTTTCACCATTATAGTATTTTTTCTGTTATCTTATATCCTTTTTATTATTCATCAATTATTATGTACATTAGTGTTGTTCATGAATGTTAGATTTTGATATATTTTTATTTTGTAGAGTTTCAGTTGAATGTGAGTTATGCACATTTGATTGGTGAACATTTGTGATCTTATTGGGCATATATGGTTCATGGTTGTTGAATATTAATGATCTTGTAGACGCAAACACGGTTGTTGAACATGTGTGATCTTGTAGTTTCTTTCAGTTGAATGTGAGTTATGCACATTTGATTGGTGAACATTTGGGATGGTATCGGTTTCGTTAACTTATTATTATATTTGACTGTAATTAAAATCAGTTATTGAGATGCTGATTAGTTGAAACTTCATTTTAAACTTACATAAAAAAAACTTAAACGTGTTATTTATTATAGACAAATTAGATTTTAATAATTCAAACTATTAAATATTGGCCGATAATAACATTTTTGGCCGGTAACACTCTCAACTTTCACTTTTATTATCAACAACAGTCCCAATAATATAACTTTCAATTTTTTACGTTTGATTTGAACTTGATTCCGGACGCCATAATGATTATGAACGAATGAATAACATACAAGTTAAATTGAGCATAAAATGAATACAAATCGAGCGTAAAAATTTAAAAATTATGTCACTGGGAATGTTGTTGGTAACAAAAGTGAAAGTTGGAGTGTTACCGGCCAAATTAATAATATGGATTATCATCGGCCAATAGGTAATAGTTTGGATTATTAAAATCCAATTTGCCTTTATTATACTGTTTAAGATTAAATAATAGGATAGAGTTATAGTAGAACTTATATTTAATAAAAAATCTAAGAAGAATTCTAAGCTTTACATTTGTTTTTTTTATTGTTTTAAAGAGGAGGGTTGGTCATTGTGTCAAACACGTCAGATCATTGTGTCTAATACGTTAGGTCATGTGTCAAATATTTTTCATAATTTGTTATATGTATTTATCATTGTGTTTTACGTTTTAGATCATTTCATTTTTTATTTCATTTTTGTCATTGTTTTTTATATATTATATAAGTTTGTTATTATATTATCATTGTGTTTTACAATTAAAAGTACATAATGATTTTTCACCGATGTGTTTTTCAAAACTCATAGTTTGCAACACAATGATGAACCAAAAAAAACATAATGAGATATTTTATTAATGTGTTTTATGTTCTATATCATTTTATGTTATTCAGTCATTGTTTTTCATATATTAGATAAATTAGTTATCAATTTACTACTATGTTTACATACTAGAAATACATAATAGAGTTATTTTATAATTATTTTTTTTAATTTATCATTTTAGAAAAACACAATAGTATTGAGAAAAACATAATAACTAATAAAATATATAATGACGAGCAGAAATCATATGAGCTTAAAATCATAAAAAAAATTTATTATCTTTTTCATGAAATAATATTGTACTCATTTTAAAGATAAAAAACGCTCGTTCTTATGTTGTATTTTTCATAAAAAATTACTTCGTATATAAAAATTATGAAAGTTTAAAAAAAAGCAAAGGAACTTGAAAATACCCAGCAAAAATGGTTATACCTAAAATACCCCTCGATTAAACTTTTTCCCTACAATTTAATCTCAACTATTAATTAAAATTTGATGGTTGAGATTATTTCTTACATTTGTTAGATTTAAAACTTTTTTATTTGAACTCTTCCATAAATAATATATTAACTAAAACAATTATCCACATGTGTGTTGCGATGTGAATTCCACCACAATCCCAAATATCAAAATAAAAACGCCAATACATGTCGTAATGGTTGCCACTTCGACGTAAAAGTCAAAGGCATCACGAAACCTGATTGTGGATCCATATCAACAAAGTCTACAAGTGTAAAAAAACCTAAAACCAAGAGGCACATGGAGAAAAAAAACAACAACAAAAAAAACCTTTGACTCATGCCTCAAGTTTCATTTTGCTACACACTTTTTGAACGCAACCATTCATTTTTTCAGTTTATCAGTTTTCCTCAAAAAAATTTGTGTGGTAAAAAAGGAATTAAAAATAAGAATAAAAAATAATAAAGAAGAAAATTCGATTTGGCTAGGCTCGAACCTACATATATATATAATCCATCGTAAATTGAGGTTGCAGCTTGCAACTATTCACCCCATTACCTTTTCGTATATATATATATAATATTCGATTTTAATACAGGTAAACGAGTTCACTTAATCAAGCGTGTAAAATCTACAATGTAATACCCTTAGTATACAGAACCTCACGAGCAAACGAGAGTCCGGGGGCAGCGCCCCTAGTAGCGGGGTGATAACCTCTGATGGGGTCCAAAAGCCAAAGCCCCTAGCTAAGATCGAGCAACTAGGTCAGCGTGAAAATATTTTAAAAAGACAAATGTAATAACCAAGATTTCC
This sequence comes from Flaveria sonorensis, assembly GCA_025506505.1. NCBI lineage: Eukaryota > Viridiplantae > Streptophyta > Magnoliopsida > Asterales > Asteraceae > Flaveria > Flaveria sonorensis. Next base: position 25,642 of record JACCIY010001485.1, read on the forward strand.
TGAAAGCCGGTGCAGACCACAACACTTAAAGGTTGCAGGTCGCTGCAGTAGAAAAAAAGAGGATGCGGACCGTATTGTAGGAGAATGCGGGCCGCAATGTGAGGACTAAGGAATAAACCGGTGTCCTACACATATCGTGATGGCATAGATCAATGGATTAACATGTGGTTGATGACTCAGCAACGATGCATACCTCAATGTAAAGTTGTTGCGGGCCATAATGGATGTGGTGGTTTAGGGGTGACTGTGAAGCTAACATATGTTAGCTTTAGCCGCCCGAAGGTGATGCGGACCGCATCCATTTCTTGTTGCGGTTCGTAACAGATCTCAATCTGGCACTATGAATGAAATTCAATTTCAGCCATTATCTTCACATTCCTACAAAACTTTCACTCTAGAAATGACTATTGAAGCCCTTTGATTGTTTTCAAAGTCTCGGTTTGTGTCTAGCACTTTCAGGTAAGGTTTAAATTTGATTTAGTTATTTAAATTCGAGTCGAGAACGCGATTTGGCGATCATGACTAGGTTATGCAGTGTGCAATGTGATCCTAGATTAGGCATAGCTTGATCAATTATACTTAAACATTGACTACTTGGAGATGATTAACAATTCCTCAATCCTATTTCCTAGTCAAACATCTAAGGTTGTCTTGATAAACAATAGGATCAAAAGATTGTTATTCCTCTCGTATATCCAACACGAGATTAATAGTTCAGATGAGTTATCATGATTGTTTTACATATGCAGCATACTTGTCTGGTTAACTGGTAATAAACGAGAATACCACAATGTACATTATGTTGGTAAAGGTATAATTATAGCATTTTTGCACTTTTAAGACGGGATCCATGCTACGTTTTAAACATGTGGAGTTCTGTCTAATCAAAGGACTACGAGTCAATCCTTAAGATTTGAAAACTAGAAGGTCAAGGTTGAGTTCGAAACATGACCTTTAAACGTCACATTAATAGCACTACTTGTTTCTACATGTGACCATTGCGTTGTCTTGCAGTTGATCTTTAATTGTAGTATTCAATATATTTTTGTCTCATTGATGAATATTAAGATGCATTTTGCACTTTTTAACATGTTTTGTGGTAATTGAAATCCTAACTTGAAAAGAATGTTTTGAAGCTTCATGGTGTATATATTGATAGAAACCTATAGTGACAAACATTTTTAAAATTTAAAATTTTAAAAATTATATTTTAAATTTCAAATAAGTAATAAAAAACGATCTTAAAAAAAAAAGAAACGATAAAAAAAATCTTGAGAAGTTAAAATTACGACACGTAACGGAAAAATTCAAATAAAAAGGAAAAAATAATCTTTAGGAGCAAGAACTATGAAACTGACAGAACTTACTTATTGGGTGAAGATGTATATATTAGAATCTTGTTTTTTAAATTTGTTTTTTTAATGTTTATTTCTTCTAAGTTTCATTTTCTTAGAATAAAGTTTTTCTAGGCATTGGAAGAAGAGTTTTATCGTTCGAATTTTGTATCATTATTTGACTTTGATTAACCCATTGCTTATTATTGCATGTGCTATCGTCAATTAATCACACTTTGAAAATTATTAGGGTAGTATTGTAACTAAAAATTAAGCTCGTGCGATGCGGCACTTAGTATCGTTAAAATTAACATGATTCGGTACATAAAAGAAAACGTATGAAGTTACGCCGATTCGTTTATAGAGATCAAACACAGACAGAAACAATTATATAACAATATCAATGTTCTTCTATCAGTACCATTTTCCTTCTTCACGGCACCAGCACATTACCGACGATCGATATAACTTACAATACCCAAACAAATACTCTATTTTGAATACGACTCCGTTTTAACAAAACTTATGCTGTAGAATAATTAAATACAACCACAAATTAATTTTTTACGAGAAGTTAACAAACAAATATTATTAAAGAAAAATCAAATTAATAAAAAGTAGCAAGTTCAAATTGTATATTATATATACAACAATGAGTAAAATTGTAACTTTTAAAACTAAAAAGGTTGGAAATTAAGAATTTTGTCGGTGGCATTTCATATGTGGTATCAGAGCATTCACATTCCATTCCTCACCCCTAAAATTACACAAAAAATCATTAATTTTTCTCTCTTATTCTCAATTAAATTAATATTTTTTATACATTTATGAGTTAATTACACAGACGGTCCCAATTTTCAACAAATTATAAACGCAAGCATGACCTTTGCATGTTTAAAAAATGACAGTCCCTAGCAATAATAAAAGTTATCTTGATCAGTTAAGTTTATGTAAGTGACCATAGTATGTACCTTTACCTATAATATAAAATTAATCAAAATAATATTAATCGTGGGACCCAAGTTACTTAAAATTAAAAAAAAAAAACAAAAACAAAAACAAAACTTAACAATTACCCCACCCACCGGTCACCCTCTTGCAGCCTTGCTTTCCGACAAGCCTCCAACCACTATTCCGGCAACTGTCGCCATCACCGCCACCACCATCGTCTTTATCTATCCACACCATCATCACCCTAAGCCATCTTTCCCCACAACCACTACTAGCACCACCCCATCCTTTCTGGTTGAAACCATCAGACCCGTTGCTTCGCCCTAAAACCCTCATATTTGATCTGAAATCACACCTCATTGCAAATCCCCTCGATATGATCTGGAAACTGTCATATCTGAAACCAAAAGTCATCATTCCCATTGTAGGTCTTGTTTCTCATCTTTAAAAAAGGTTTTTTATGACGATTGTGAGCGGTGGTGGTGATAGTGCATGTCGTGGTTGTGATTGTGAACGATGGTGGTGGTAGTGCTAGTGACATGTCGTGGTGGTGATTGTGAGTGGTGGTGGTGGTTGGTTCTAGTGGTGGTGGTAGTGACCTGCAGTGGTGGTGATTATGAGTGATAGTGAAGAAAAGATGATGAAGGGGGATGGGGTGGGTTAGGTTAGGTTTATTTAATAATCAATATTAGTTTGTCTTTTTATTATTATTGTTTAAATTTACGGTGTTTTGGTAATCTTACATTAACTTTACAGAGAAACTTAACTTAGGTTAGCGTCGGGGACTGCCGGTGTGTAGACCATATAAATTCAGGCCTGCAAACCCCAGGGATTGTTCATGGAATTTACTTTACCTTTATCATTAAATTTTCTTTCATTCACTCACAACCACTTTTAAAAGATATAAAAACATGAATAGGGATGAACAAAGTCTTACCAAATATACTAGAACAGTAATATTTTCTTACTCCTTCATTTACAATCAGTCACAGTCATTTCTTATAATGAACACACTTATAATAATATAAGGAATAAGATGTGAATGCTCTTAGTTATGGTGTTTAATTAGTGTTATGAATATAAAATTTGCAAAAGCACTATTGCTATACATGCATTACAAGTTAATTTTTAGTATGGCAACAATTAACGGTAATATAAATTTTAATATGTTGGCGTTGGTTCACATAAAAATTTAGACATTCTTAAATTTTTAAATGAACCAAGTCTTAAATACAACTTACTTGTCATCATAATATATTAAGAAAGAAATCATTGTATTATTTAAACGTCCATAAAATTACTAAACCTGATATAACTACATGTCCTAATTTAAATATAAGTATCCATACTCTAATAAAAGAGTATCTTAAATAAACACATGACGTATTCCTAGACCCTTCTTTTTATTTTCCGGCCCAAACTCTTTCGTTTTTTTAAGGACGCGCGGATCCTACATTTCGGATCCAATACAACCCTATCACCTCCTTTCCAAAATTTTGATTGTTTGGAACCCTAACCATGTGTATAGCTGCTTTATCTTTATAGTCTTACCTGCTTCAAGATGAAATGAAGAACCATAGACTGATCATCATTTCATTTGTGGGTTTAATTACCAGAAACATCCTCTAGACACCACCACTAATCTGTCTCTGCATTTACCACCACCATATGCATTTTCAGCTTTAAATTTTGGTCATTAGCTCTGCACATATAATATTGACGATTAGTTTGGTCTGTGATGTATATGATTGAAAGAATGAGCTTGCAATTGAGGATTTATGTTAGATATTTTAGCCTAATTGGATTGAGTAATGACCAATGTGATCATAATATCCATCAAACAAGTTAGGAGATGCGGAGTGCACGCTTGTTTGAGTTTATTATGATCTTCGATATTGAAAACCTCCTTAGGGGCGAAACCCCTAAGTAATGGGGGTTCCAAGGGAGCAACGCACCCTTGGCGGGGGTCCGGGGGCTGCGCCCCTGGTAGCGAGGTCTGGGGGTGGCAGCCCCTGGCTGGGGTCGAGCTGGAAAAAGGCATTTTCCTGAATTTCACATGTGAAATTCGAGTGGAAAAAGACGCATTTTTTACTTGTCATTTAAATTCCAAACAAACTACCAAATGACAGTTTTTTCCCAATCTCTCCCTAAAATCGAATTGCATCATCATTTTGGTCATACACACTCTCGAATTCTTCTTCTGGTTCACAAAAATCACACAACAAAACATACTAGTTCTTGATCTCGTCTGAGTTATATCCGATTGATTTATTCGAGTTAACCACCGAATAATATCGATCTGAAAGTGATCTTCACGACTCTCAGACTATTCAAGTTTGATTTCAAGTATTCTACAATTTAGCCTCTGCATCTACAACTTAATGTCGATATGTCAATTTTTTGGCCTACATTCGTCCCGACTTGTTTAATTTTGGTTTTGCATAGATCTAGGGTTCTTCGGTTTTAGATTTACCCTATACATATTTTGAGTAAAGCTGTAACCTTAGTGAATATTTAGCTTTAGGATATTAACCATAAACTTTTAAATAGCAATCATAAAAGCTTCATGCTGTTTCAATAAGCTTGATCATTGTTTTGAACTTGAAATATAGATAGATTTTCATGGACTGCAAATACAACTTGATACTTTTTCTATTTTCATCAAAGTTAAATCTCATTACTAAAACATCTTATAGATATAAGTAATTACGAATAAAACATAATAATTGTATATATACCCTTGTAAACATCCCTTAAATGCATATATATCCAAACAAAAATTTTAATTGCATATATACCCAATTTATTGTTATGACATATTATCCTTCTAAAAAAAATAATAAACATTCACAGATGAATATATATGTCATTAAATAGTTTTAGAGGGGGATATATGCTTTTAACCCAGTTGCCAATTATAAGGTTTGTAAAGGGAAATTTGCCATTATTAAGTTTTAGTAAAAATAAGGGCAAATTAGTTATTACATAAATTATTTTTAATGAAAATGGGTAAATTTACCAATTATAAGGTTTTGTAAGGGGATATATGCATTTAAAATTTTTGCTTGGGTATATATGTCATTAAGAAGTTTTAGAGGTGGAAATATACTTTTAACCGAAAACATATATTTATAATTGTAACACATACGTTACTAAAGCTATTAAATATACATAAAAGATTAATAAACATGCATATAGAAAGATAACTATTAGTTAAAAGGAGAACCAAATTGAATGGAGTTTTATTTATGGTTGTTTGTTTAACATTGATTTTGTTCACGAACGGTTAACAAACGTATAACCAAACATAAATTTTGTACATGTTTGTTCATTAAAAAATGAACTTGTTCACGCATGGTTCACCAACACATAACCAATGAACACAAACGAATATATGCTATTTTAAAAATTAAAAATTAATATTTTTAATTCCAATCATTTGACATAATCTCCTTAGATATATATAAAGTTAAGAACTTGACATGAGAAAGTGTAGAATACAAAGTACTTTTTTGATACAAAGTGTACAAAGTGAGAGTGAATTTATTATGTAAGAAAAATTACATTTGTATGAATTATCATGCAGAGATGAAGCTATCACGTAAAATAATTGTTGCGTGATAATTACATCTGTACTGATTATTATATCACTTACTTTATAATTTCACGTATAAATTTTTTTTTGGGTAATTATTGTACACATCGTAAAAAACCTACTTTCTACCTTAACCTTCCCTATTCACATAATATACATAAACATAATTATCTTAAAACAACAATACAAGTTAGACATAATAATAGTAAATATAATTATCTCAAAATAATGTCTCTGAGATTTAAGTTATAAAAAACTAAAATTTCACTTTATACAAGTTTCAAATAACTAGGGTTTCTAGTATAAATGTTAGTTTAATAAACTAATTAAACATTAAAAGTTACCAAATTGGCAAACACCCTCAATGAACAACCATTTAATAAAAAAACATGAGCAATGTAAACAAATGTATTACCGGACGTCCACGAACATAATTATATGCAGGACCGGGTAAGGGTACTTAACATTAGTTTCACACTGAGGAGAGATCTTAGATCACTTAACAATTCAAATAGGGAACTGGTAACTTAAAACAGATGCTACTAAGAACACAAGTAATTAAAGAGACAAACTAAGAACAACACAAAATTGGTTTTTAAGGATGTTGTATATGATCTCAAGTTCTTTTATAAGTGTTACAAAGCATACCGAAATTACAAGGACCTGAGACACTTTTATACTACAACCTACAACCGTCACTTACATGTGAAGACAGTTGGGATTTGACTAATCTAGACAACAAGATCAATCTAAAGTCAAAATACAGATTGCCTTTTGACTAGTGACTATGACATACCATAGCTCACTGACTTTTCCTAATACAAAAAGTCTACAGAAACAAGTAAGGTAAGTTACAGACAAAGACCATTCCTACTTTCTGATAAAGCATGGAAGTTTCACCAACTTGTGTAAAGTAGGTGAACCACCAGAGCAGGCAGCGGAAAGTGTGTCAGCTTTATCAAAAGTTGATTCAGAGAAAGTATATTTCTCTGTCCTCTGAAGAAATCAGTCTTCACAGCTTCGGAAGACTTTGTCTTTGAAGCTTCGGAAGATTTCATCTTTGGCTTCGAAAGATGCTGGTCTTTGGCTTCGGAAGATTTCAAACTTAGAATATTTTTTTTCTGTTTGAGTGTGAAATTTCCGAAGTAACTCCTTCTGAACTGTTAGCTTCGGAAGATCTTACACTTAGACACATTTGAGAATGTAAGACTTCCAGAGCTAGTTCATCTTTGTTCCTTAGTGCATGCAGGAAGACTTGGTTGTTCTGGCTTGTTGGTTGCATCAGCCTCATAATCTTCAGATGATCTTACAAACTCCCCCTAGGCTGATGCTACCAAAAAGGGGGAAAAATTTTGACAATCACAGAACCTGGAGTTCTTCCCAGAGTATGGACATAGAGGAATCACCATCCTCTCTTGCAGATGTTCATACTCAGCAACCTCCTCTTGACAGTGATCTACATTTTCTCATTCAACAACTGTTTGAGGAGGAAATACTAAGAGCAATGTCTGCCCCTTTTGAGAACCCAATCTGGGGGTTGGGGTATGACAGTAATAGGAGAGCTCTTATGATCTCTAGAGCTCAGGGTCAACTAGAAGTTCTCAACATTTCACACTTGAGTTTCTATGAGAGCATCAACTTGGTAGATCTGTCACTTGTCAACCCAAGCAATAACAGACAAGCAGCAAGATTGGCAGAAAGAATCCAAGATAGGGTGCTAGAGGAGTTTAAATTGAGATCAAAATTATATATATAGAGGCTAGCAGGTGAGATCTTTGGTCAACTGGATGTTGAGGTAGATCTTTGGTTAACTGCAATTGGTATCAGAGCATTCCAGGCTCTTGATTGTCAGATCTTACCATCTTTAATCCTCTTAGCTTCACACATCACTTAACTCTTCAAATGGCAGCTATCTCTAAGGCTGATATGGAAACTGGAACTATGACAAAGTCCCCACTGATCACTCCTGAGGATTTTGACACTTGTGCCAAAGAATGGAAGGCTTCATCAAGTCTCAGGATTCCAGGATGTAGGAGTATGTTGTCAATGGACCTCATGTACCATGCACCTTTTCAGCTGCTGCTGGTGGTGGCATGATACCGAAGGAGAGGGCTGACTTTTCTGATGAAGACTGGAAAAGGATTGATAATGATCAGAAAGCCATGACAGCCCTCCAAACTGCTCTTCCAAACTCCATCTACATAGGTTTCAAGAAGTGCAAGACCGCTAAACAGCTATGGGATGCATTAAAACTGATGTATGAGGGGTCCAATGAAGCCAAGGAGAACAAGAAGGACCTCCTGAAGCAACAGTTTGAAAACTTCACCTTCAAGACAGGTGAAACCGTGACTCAACAGTATTTCAGGTATGTTGAGATTGTGGATACTCTAGCTGATGTTGGAGTAACTATTGAAAATAGGGATATTGTTAGAAAGTTCATGTCCTCTCTTCCCAGACAATGGACACACTACTGTGTGGTTATTAAGAGGACTGAAAATCTCAAGACCCTTACTCTCATTGAGTTATATGGGATACTCAGTGGATACCAGATGGAGATGAACATGCAAAATTCATCTGGTAACTCCAATACTCACCAGAGTTCAACCCTTCATGTGGGTGAAAGGGATAGTAGAGAACCACATCATCATCTTATCTGCTACCCTGAAACTTCACAAAAGGGTCCTTTCATCACCTTCCCAGGGACACCCAGAGAGAGCTACATCTAAGGAAGTCCTTTCCAAGAGACAAGCACCTCTCAAGCCTTTGTCTCTACTGATGAAAGTTCAGGAAACTTTCTTTTCACTCTTGAAGACCTGGATTGTATCCATCCAGATGATCTGGAATACATGAAGATAGTCCAGCAGATGGCTCTTCTTACTCACAGAGCCCCAAAATTCTACAAGAGGACAGGGAGAAGGTTTCATAGCAATGCTACCAGTGGCAAGTTTGGACTGGACAAGAGCAAAGTAAGTGTTACAACTGTAATTAGATGGTTCACTTTGCTAGAGAATGCAAGGCACCTAAGTCAAATAGTGCCCAAGCATCATCCAGGCCAAACTACACTAAGGGAGGGCACCAGAATGAGAAGCCAAGACAGTAAGCTGCTGTTGCTATTGAAGAAAGAGGCTTTGACTGGAGCTTTCAGGCTGAAGATACTTCACCAAATCAAGCACTCATGGCTGACCATGATGAGGCTAAGGTACTAGAACATCTATGCTCTCCTGAATGTATTGCTAAAGTGAATAGATACAGGTCCTACAACTTGGAAATAGATCTGATATTGAGTCCTTGAATATCCTAAAAGCTGATTTTAAAAGAGCTGAAAATGACTATAAACTTAAGATAGAAGATCTAGAGAAAACAGTTTCAACTCTTAAACATGAGCAAACAAATTACAGGACTCAAATTAAAGATCTCATTATTAAGTTGACTAAATGCCAGGCTGAGCTTGTGATCAGCAAAGCCCGGGCTAAAAATGTGTTCTTGAAGAAGAGACCTTCAAGAACATCATATCCTCATCTCTTCATGCAAAAGTCTGTTATCAGAATAAGCAGGGACTGAGATCTACTGAGATAGCTCCTCCATACACTCTATTATCTGTAAGATCTCCAAGGTGTAAAACTGGTGAAGATGAGCTTCCCCTCATAGACCCTAGTGTTGAAGAGGATGAAGAGGAGATGGTGAGGGATGACTCTGAAATGAGTGAAGAGAGTCAATCCAAAAAGGGTCACCATGCTCCTAAGGAGAGTTAGAAGGCTAGTATGACAAAGACAAAGAGGAAGAACTTGATCAGAAGAGCAAAGAGAAGATCAAAGAAGGCTCAAGTGATCAAGGCCACTTTTGACTCCAAGCAGAAACAAGTGTTTATCTCTGCAGCGTTTGAAGTGGTAAAGGCTGAGGAATCAACTACAAACTCTAGTACCAGGAGTTTTAGTACAGTTCCAACTCATTCCAACAAAGAGAAGGCTGAATTGCTGTGTACAACTGCTACACAGTCTGAACTATCCTCCTCCAAGAGCAAGTCTCTCCCTAAGAAAACTGTTGCATCATCTATGAAGAAGAAGCTGGAGAAAGAAAGTGTTCAAGTTCAGTCTTGCTCTCAGAAGAAGACTCCAGAAGGAAGCAAATGGAATGCATCATGTGTGGTAGTACTTCCCATCTGGCTAAAGATTGTATCTACAATCCCAAAAGGACTATCCACATGTTCAAAGAGAAAGCTTCTGGGAAGATGAGGAAAAGCTAGCTTCAGAAGGAAAATCTGTTTCCTTCGGAAGCTCCAAAATGAAGAAGAAGGCAAGTGAAAAATTGCATTCGGAAGAAAATTTGGTCTCGGAAGAAAGAATGCTTCTGAAGTACTGAAGCTTGCTGCAGTGAAAGCAATATCTTCCGAAGGTCCATTCTCCAAATCTTCCGAAGCTGCAAAAGCTTCCGAAGCTTTGAAGGTCAAGCCAAAATTTCCAAAGGTGGTGTGGAAGATGAAGGAAGACCGTGTGACTGAATATTCTTCATCAGTAACAGCAAATGATCCTCAGAGCCTGAACATAGGATCACTTACTGTTTCATTTCCTTCAACTCATTTAACAAGCCCAAGACCAATGAGGCTTGGGTTTCCAAATGTAACTAAATCATCTCTTTTTTGCAGGACAGCCAAAAGGCAAACAAAAATATGTGGATCATTGATAGTGACTGCTCCAGGCACATGACAGGCAATGAGTCCTTACTTCAAAACTTTGAGAAGTTTGATGGAGGGCCAGTTGCTTTTGGAGGAGATGCAGGAGGTTACATCACTAGAAGGAGCATGGTCTTAAATGGTAAGCTCAGCATTGAAAGGTAAACTTTATCAAGGAGCTTGGATACAATCTTTTGAGTGTGTCCCAATTTTGTGACCAAAACATCACATGCTCTTCACTGAGCATGAGTGCATTGTTCTTAACCTAGGGTGGTTATTCCTCAGGAGTACATCCTGCTCAGAGCCCCCAAGAAGGGAAACATGTACAAGATGGATCTGCAAGAAACAACTCCCTCTGGAGAAGTGTCTTGCTTTTTATCTAAAGCAAATAGTGATGAGTCTTTCCTCTGGCATAAAAGAATATGCCATGTAAACTTCAAAAACTTGAATAAATTGATTAAAAATGATTTGTTAACTGGAATGCCAAAGAAAGAGTTTACAAGTGATGACCATTGTGTTGCATGCCTGAAAGGAGGCAGCACAAAGTGTCTCACAAGCCAAAGGAAACCAACTCCATCACTACTCCCCTACACTTGTTACATATGGATCTGTTTGGCCCCACCAATGTAATGAGTCTAGGAAGGACCTCTTGTTGTTTAGTGATCACAGATGACTTCACAAGATTCACTTGGTCTTCTTCCTTAGAACTAAGGATGAGACTCCTGAGATCTTGAAGAACTTCATTCTGAAAATTGAGAATCAATGTGATCACAAGGTCAAAACCATAAGTGTGATCAGGGAACAGAATTTAAAAACAAATCTTTGATACATTTTGTGATGTAAAGGGTATTTCAATACAGTATAGTGCTCCCAGGACTCCTTAGTAAAATGGTGTTACTGAAAGGAGAAACATGACACTTATTAAGGCTGTTAGAACCATGTTGTCTGACTCTAAAATGCCTATCACCTTCTGGGCAGAGGCTGTCAACACACCCTGTATGTGCAGAACAGAGTTTTAGTAGTTAAGACTCATGGTAAGACTCCTTATGAACTGTGGCACAAAAGGAGACCATTCATTGGTTTTCTCAGAACCTTTGGATGTCCTTGCACCATCTTGAATACCAAAGATCAAATAGCCAAGTTTGCTGAGAAATCAGATGATGGACACGTTGTTGGATACTCTTATCAAGCTAAGGCTTATAGAGTATACAATCTCAGAACTAGAATCATTAAGGAGTCAGCCAATGTGACTTTCAATGAACACACACCCTGTGTGAAAGGTTCTGGTCCGGATTGGCTATTGATCTTGATTTAGGTACCAACTGTTTTAACAAGTCTTATGAGAATGTTTCAGGATCTACAGATAACAGATCAACAGAAGATCCTGATCCAAGATTTGAGCTGAGAAGACCAACCAAGAAGACTACTTCAGCTCCAGTGGTGACTAACCCTGTAATTAAGGCCCTATCAGCACAAGCATGACAAATACTAATGATTCAACTGAATTGCCTTCAAATTCCAACTCAGTGGCTCAGAATTCAGGAGAAGGAACTTCTAATGCAAGAGGAACTGGAGGTGGAGACAGTGATCAAGAATTTCTTGATGCTGATAACCACTCCATTGAAGACAACATGAATGATGTCACACACTTATTGGATCAAGTTCTCTTGATAAGTGTGCTGATGTGGTGGGAGACACCTCATTGCCAGATCAGAATTTCTCTAATTTAGATCTGTCCAACCAACTTGCTGTGATCCCTCAACTTTGATCCACAAGTCACATCCCATCACAAACATCATTAGGAATGTTGACTCAGGGGTAAGGACAAGAGGACAAACTCATGACAGCCATGTTTGTCTACATTCTTGTTTCTTATCCCAGATAGAGCCGAAGAAAGTTGATGAGGCTTTGAAGGATGGAAGCTGATTGAAGCTATGCAAGATGAGCTGGTTCAAATCAGAAGACAGAAGGTGTGGAACTTATGCCCCTTCCTCAAAGGAAAAGTGTCATAGGAACCAAATGGGTATTCAGGAACAAAAGGATGATAGAGGGATTATCATCAAGAACAAGGCTAGACTGTTGTCCAAGGATACACTCAAGAAGAAGGGATTGATTACACTGATGTCTTTGCTGCAGTTGCAAAACTTGAAGCTGTAAGAATATTACTGGCTTATGCTGCATCCAAGGATTTCAAGGTCTACCAGCTTGATGTGAAATGTGCTTTTCTCTATGGGGTATTGATGAAGAAGTTTATATCAAACAACCACCTGGCTTTGCAGACCCAGATCATTCTGATTTTGTCTGCAAGCTTGATAAAGCTCTATATGGACTGCATCAAGCTCCAGAAAGTGGTATGAGACCTATCAACATACCTCTGTCAACATGGATACAAAAGAGGTACTATGATGGGACTCTTTTCATAAAAAAAAACTAGGAATGACACACTGCTAGTTCAAATTATGTAGATGACATCATCTTTGGTTCAACTAATCCAAAGCTCTGCAAAGACTTTGAGATGCTGATGAAGAATAGATTTGAAATGAGTACCATGGGGGAACTCAGTTTCTTTCTAGGAATTCAGGTGAAGCAAGTTGAACATGGCATCTTCATTAGTCAGTCAAAGTATGTATAGGACATACTTACAAGATTCAAGATGACTGACTATAAGGTTACAAAGACACCCATAGCTAGAAACCACTCCCTTGGTCATGATCTTGAGGGGGAGTGTGTTGATGAACATCTCTACAGGGCTATGAATTATGTACCTTACTGCTAGCAGGCCTGATATTATGTTTGCCACATGTATATGTGCAAGATATCAAGCCAACCCCAAGATGTCACACCTAATCACTATCAAAGGATTCTCAGATACCTCAAAGGTGCTCCAAATCTAGGCCTTTGGTATCCAAGAATTAAGATTTAATCTATATGCTTATACAGATAGTGACTATGGTGGCTGCAACATGACTGCAAAGTCACATCTGGGGGATGTCAATTCCTTGGTGGAAGGATAGTCTCTTGGCAATGCAAGAAGCAATCCTTGTGTCTACATCAACTGCTGAAGCTGAATACATTGCTGCTGCAAGCTGTTGTGCTCAGTGCTTTGGATTCAGAATCAGATGCTAGACTATGGGTTCAACTTAAGGAGACTCCCATCCATATAGACAACAACAGTGCCATCTCTATAACAGAATCCTGTGAAGCACTCAAGGACCAAACACATCAACATCAGGTATCAATCTGATAGGGATAATTTTGAAAAGGGATTGATCAAACTAATCAAAATTAACACAAATGAACAATATATGATCTGTTCACAAAGGCATTTGATGAACAGAGATTTAAATATATTGTATCAGCTATTGAGATGATTAACTTTGAATAGATTTTCTTAATAACTTAATCAACTTTATTTCCTAAATTGTGGGTCTTAAGTTTTCTATTAGATCACCTTATAAGCCCAGTTCTCTTTGGAGAAAAACTAATTTTTAACTGATATTCCTTAGATTTTGTGAAAATTTACCTTCGGAAGAACTCAAATCGCCTTCGGAAGAAATTTATGTCTTTAAATCATTTACAGCTTATCTAAGATTTACCTTCGGAAGAAATCTTGGAGTATCTTCGAAGTTAAATTTGTATATAAGCACTTAAATGCATTCAAAGAACAAATATCTTCCGAAAGCAACTAGTCTCGGAAGACTTATTCACTTCTTCCGAAGCCAAATTTTCAAAATTCTTTGAAATGTCTTCCGAAGCAAAAATTGCCTTCGGAAGCTTTGCTACAAAGCTTCCGAAGCCAAAATTGTCTTCGGAAGTTTTACAACTTCCAAGAAAACTAACTTTTTGGGCACCTTTTCAGAAATAGGACCCACTTACGAATTTCAAAGTTTATCTTCTTGTCATAACTTTGTCTCAAATCCACACATATATCTTCTAACGGTTCTATTTCGTCTCTCTACTCTCACTGATCCTTACCCTAATTTTCCCCCAATTTTATCTTCTTCTTCCTTTCTTCACTGTAAAGCTTCCTCAAATGGCCAACATTGATCATCGCAACGACCCTGATTTTTCCATGCCCTACACAGGCACACAATCAAGTTGCCATCTTACACTCTCGAAGGATCCAAGCTTCTCAGATATGTGTAGGTACCTTTCTTCGTCTCACTACTTCACCTCCTTACAATTGATCATCCTCTCTATGAGGATCAGTTTCTTGAGTTCTGGAGGACCTATCAGAGGTCACCATGGACGGGGAGAAGGCACTATCTGCTACAATGCAGGGGAGGACATTTTTCATCACTCCGGCCATCATAAACACCCATTTGCAGCTGGATTATGAAGCAGGTGACTGTCTTTCCCAATCTGCTGTCAACCAGTCCTTTAGTAGATGGGATAGAAGGTGACTTCTCAGTCAAAACCTCTTGACACTTATCGAAAGTTGTCATTGGGCAGGGGAAATCCGCGAGCCAGAAACCCATGCTGTGGTGAGGAAGAAGACTTAGGTCCAATTCTCTCATCCTCTATTGATTCTTCATCTGAAGATGAGGGGAGTCTGCAACAAAAGGTGCATAAAACTGTCACATCTTTGCACCTATTTTGTTTCAAAGATAGCTCACCTGGAATGTCAGGTGACTATCTTACAGAAAGGATCAATGACCAGCAACTTGAGATCACCAATCTCAAGGGCAAGTTAGGTGAGAGACCCATGAGGACAACTCATCCAGGTCCACAAGAACCTGTGGATGTCATGGATCAATCTCCCAGCTCACCTATGCAAGAGGGTGATGCTACTAAAAAGGGGAGAAAATTCTAACAATCACAGAACCTGGGAGTTCTTCCCAGAGTATGGACAGAGGAATCACCATCCTCTCTTGCAGATGTCATACTCAGCAACTTCCTCTAGACAGTGATCTACATTTGCTCATTCACAACTGTTTGAGGAGGGAATACCAAGAGCAATGTCTGCCCCTTCTGAGAACCCCAATCTGGGGTTGGGGATATGACAGTAATAGGAGAGCTCTTGTGATCTATAGAGCTCAGGGTCAACTAGAAGTTCTTAACATTTCACACCTGTTTCTATGAGAGTATCAACTTGGTAGATGTGCCACTTGTCAACCCAAGCAATAACAGACAAGCAACAAGATTGGAAGAAAGAATCCAAGACAAGTGCTAAAGGAGTTTAAATTGAGATCAAAATTATATAGACAGAGGCTAGCAGGTGAGATCTTTGGTCAACTGGATGTTGAGGTAGACCCGAGATTAGCTTGACAAGGAAAACCTTGACTGAAGGCCCAGAGGTTGAACCTGTGAAACTTGAGATAAGATCTCCCTCTGCACCCATTACCCTCAATGAAACACCAGCTGGTGATGGTGTTTCACAACCTCTCTCTGGCCAGAGCTTGACAGCTGAACCAAGCAATGAAGGCCAAGCTCTCACCAGCCTGAGTCACCAAAGCCTGTGGTCGACAAAAGCAAAAGGAAAATGACTCCTGAGAGATTGAGGAGGAGAAGAGAGAGAGGAGAGGAAGCTGAGGGAAGAGAGTTCAAGTGGTTCCCCAGGGTTTATGGAAGCTGCAATCAGGGCTGCCCCTAGGCTAAACACTCAGGAAGATGAGTTAAGGGCAGCTAGGCTAAACTACCTGGGAACCCAAAACTATAAGGTTGATGACTCATCTCTCTCCCCTTAGATGAGCTGAATGAACTGGCTGACACAGAGCTGTCAAAGGAGAGGAAGGAAGCAGAGGATGCAGCACTGCTCCTCAAGCACAAAGAAGAAATAAGCTAAAAAGACTCTACAAGAACATTCCTATCCTCTCCCCCAGTTCAAGAAAGTCCTGAGCTAGAGACCGTGGCCACTGAACAACTCAGGTTACAACTGAAGAAGAAAGACTAAAGATGATCAGCTACCTGAGTGCCCACAGGTCTCTATCAGGCAGATTCACTAACTTCCCTTACCATCTGAGTACATATTGTTTAAATACATAAGCAGATGAAGAAAAAGCTAAAAGATAAAAACGCTGAAAAGAAAAGATTAAGGGAAGAAGCTGCAAAGTCAGGGCTATCATCCACAAAGCCAAAGAAGTCTGCTGACAGACAAGGATGATGAGCTTCTTGAAGCTGTATGGATTCTCCGGAAGGAGGCTTGGCCCCTTGTCTCTATCCACAATGGATGAGCATATCAGGGTATCAAACAGAAGATAAAGAAGGGAGAGCTGGTGGACTTGCATTCTCCACCAAGTCCAGCTTAACCTGAAGTTTGGGGAAGGTTGAACCCACTAAGATAACACAACCTGAAACTTGGAGCTGCATCTCAGCCAACTTCATCTTCTGATCCACAACAGGGTCCTCCTCTCTCTCCTTCTGAACCTGTGAGAGAGGAGATCCCACTGAGGGGGACTTAACTGAACAACCTAGTACTCAAGACCAGTCCCCTCAGTTAAAATCATTAGGGAGAAGAAAAAGGATGGCCAGAAGATCATCCTCAAGGAAGAAGAGAAGAAAGGCATCCACCTCCCAACCTCAGGATGAGTCAGATCATCCTGAGGAGTGCATGAAGAGGTCTCTCACAAACTCCAATCATAGTAGAGCCTCTTGCTGTTGGAAGACAAATTATATCATGGTCTTATGATGAAAATCAAGACAGATGGTATGTCATAAGAGATCAGGAAGGCATGCATGTTTATTCCTCATCAAAGACTGCTCAATCCTTCCTCTGCATGATCTTTCTGACATGAGAAGGTTCTATGTTAGTCTGAAGGATCCAGACCTAATGATGAAGAAAGGTATGCTGAGGATCCAAATATGGACTATTAAAATCTGAAGAACTTCTCTGTGTTTGGTAGCATCAGCCTAGGGGGAGTTTGTAAGATCATCTGAAGATTATGAGGCTGATGCAACCAACAAGCCAGAACAAACCCAAGTCTTCCATGCATGCACTAAGGAACAAAGATGAACTAGCCTGGAAGTCTTACATTCTCAAATGTGTCTAAGTGTAAGATCTTCCGAAGCTAACAGTTCAGAAGGAGTTACTTCGGAAGTTTCACACTCAAACAGAAAAAA
>JACCIY010000898.1:0-29075 GCA_025506505.1 Flaveria sonorensis
CTTTGATTCATTCACACCAAATGGTGGTGTCATAGATGGTCATACCATAATCAAGCGGTTGTTTGTATCTAAACAATTTGGGAACAACAGCTTGGTGCAACATTATTCACCTTCTACAATGGATGTGGACACAATGTTTTTCTTCTTGCATTGCCAGGAGATCACCTATTTCCAAGAAACCAACATCCTTCAGTGGTTGATAACCTGTCTAAATTACAACCACCATAATCATTGTCAGTTAAGCCTATAATTTGAATTTAAATTTTTAGGATACCAAAACCCGAGTTGTGGTTGGCATTTGCGATACTTAAATATTCTCTTGACAACTTTCATGTGTGATTCTTTTGGATTGCTTTGATAATTTGCACACTGACAAAGAGGAAACTAATGTCTGGACTACTTCTAGTCAGATACATCTAGGAACCATCAGTATGTGTATAGATGTGATCAATATCCTCTCCTATTGTATCTGAGATAAGTAGATGAGAAAACATAGGAGTTGGAGCAATCTTGGATTCTTGAAATTTATACTTATCTAGAATTGTCTAACATATTTTTCGGGATGACCTTGATCATCTTGTTTCACTTGAATTCCTAAAAAAATGAAATTTCTCTAAGATAACTCATCTCAAATTTCATCTTCATTACTTCTTAAACTGCTTGCACATATATTCATTTGTAGATCCAAAGATAATGTCATCAACATAAATTTGAACAATATAAGACATCACCAATCTTTCTACTAAACACTGTTGGATCAATAACTCCCCGAGTATAAACCATTTGTAAGAAAAGTTAAGTGGAGGGGCATACCAAGCATGTGTTTAGGGAGCTTTGTGTCATCACCCCCCCCGCTAAAATATCGGTCAAAATCTTGGGTCCAGAAGTTTCCAGACACATTTGGACACATCAAGAGCTGCCCAGAAGTCTCCAGAATAACCCACACGTGTTTGGAACAACATAGTAGCAATGGAGCATCCTAGAACAACCCTAAAGTGGCCAAAAAGGCCTAGAAATATCAAGGGATGAAGCTGCCTAGAAAGTCTAGAAGGGCCTTGATGAAACCATAGAAATATCATGTAAAATATCTAGATATAACCATAGAAATATTATATATTAACTTGAAAATATCTTAGATATTATAGATTTGGAACTAGTATAAATAGGTAATGTAAGGATCATTAGTGGACCACCCAAAAACACATACAAGTCTTAGTGTAAAGCACTTATAAAACCCTTAAATCAACCTTGTAAGCAAACAAAGATTATTTGTATTATTTGCTTGCCATCAGTTTGGCAATGTTCTTGAATTGTTACATGTTTTGGGTCATAGGCTGAACTTAGATCAAGTCTAAGTGCTGTATGAGAGTCAAAGAAATCACTCCGTGACAAGTGGTATCAAAGCGACATCGATCACTATGGATGGCGACTGATCCAAGAAAGGTTTTTGTGATGAAGGTAACGGGGACAAGATGAACTCCCCGTGGTAGCAAGAAAAATCATGGGACATCCAAGGACCGTACCTTTGAAAAAACGTTGGTGACATGGAACATGTCTTGTCAAGATAGGATCTCAGGTAGACTTGTGCTTCTAATGGCTAGATGTCTTAGAAGTGGACTTCAAGGAGCTTAGAGATGGCTCAAGGTTTGTTGTGGAGCTCCTATGCGAAGAGGTAAAGTTGAATGCAAGGATGCAATCAAAGATGTTACTACTTGTTAGGTAATATCAGAAGATTATAAGGCTGATGCAACCAAAGAAGCCAAAACACCCAAGGGCCTTCCTGCATGCATGCACTGGACGTACAAAGAAGAAGTTGCTTTGAAAGTTTTACACCCTTTCCATCAGAAAATACTCTAAGTGTAAAATCTTCTAAAGCTAAAGTCCAATCTTTCTTAAGCCAAAGTCCAAATCTTCCAAAGCCAAAGAAAGTTTTCTTAAGCTTCAGTGACAACGTCTTCTAAAGCCATTTGCTATGAAGACTGATTTCTTCCGAAGACAAAGAAGACATGCTTTCTCTGATCTACTTTACATAAAGCTGACACACTTTCCGCTGCAACTCTGAAGACTCACCAACTTATATGAGTTGGTGAAAGTCCATGCTTTTGTAAATAGTATATTAAGGTCTTTGTCTGTAACTTCCTACTTTTGTACTTGTAACCTTTTTATATTAGAAAAGGATGTGAGCTATGGCATGTCATAGTCACTAGTCAAAAAGGCAATCTGCCTTTTGACTCTACATTGATCTTCTTGTCTAGATTAGTGTTTCCAAGTGTCCTTCTAAGTATTGACGGTTGTAGGATGTAGTATAAAGGTGTCTCAGGTCCTTATAATTCTAATATGCTTTGTAACACTTGTAATGAACTTGAGAGCATATACAACATCCTTGAAAACCATACTTCTTTGTTCTTGTTCTTAATTATGTCTCACTACTTCTTGTGTTCTTAGTATCATCATACTCAAACCTGTGTCCCTATTTGAACTGTTAAGTGTTCTAAATCTCTTTCATTATGAGACTGATTGGTATTGACCACCCTTCACATGGTCCTGCATTGATATCAGAGCATTTTAGGCTCTTGGTTGTAGAATATCACCATCTTTAATCCTTTCACTCTCACAAAATACTTAACATATCAAATGGCAGCTATCACCAAGGATGACATGGAACTGGTACTATGACTAAGTCCCCACTGATCACTCTTAAAGACTTTGACACTTGGTGTCAAAGAATAGAAGGCTTCATCAAGACCCAGGACTCCAGAATGTGGGGTTCAATAGTCTGGGACCTCATGTGCCATCCACCCCTTCAGTTTGGTGGTGGTGGTGGTATGATACCTAAGGAGTGGCTGATTATTTTGTTGAAGACTGGAAAAAGATTGATATTGATTAGAAGGCCAGGACCACCCTTCAAACTGCTCTTCCAAACTCTATCTACAGAGGCTTCAAGAAGTGCAAGACGCAATGCAACTATGGGATGCACTGAAGCTGATGTATGAGGGTCCAATGAAGCTAAAGAGAACAAAAAGAACCTCTTGAAGCAGCAGTTTGAGAACTTAACCTTCAAAGCAGGTGAAACCATGACTTAATAGTACTTCAGGTATGTTGAGATTCTGGATACTCTTGTTGATATTAGAGTAACTCTTGAGAATAGGGATATTGTAAGGAAGTTCATGTCCTCTCTTCCCAGACAATGGATTGACTATTATGTGGTCATTAAGAGGACTGAAAACCTCAAGACCCTTACTCTCACTGAGTTGTATGGCATACTCAGTAGCTACCAGATGGAGATGAGTATCCAAAATTCATCTGGTAGCTCCAAATCCAACAGAGTTCAGCCCTTCATGTGGTTGAAAGGGACTACAGAGAATCCTACACCACCTTATCTGCTACCCTAAAAACTCATAGAAGGGGCCTTTCATCACCTTCCCAGAGACACCAAGGGAGAGCTACATCCCTGGAAGCCCATTCCAAGGGAAAAGCTCTTCACAAGCTTGTGTGTCCTCTGATGCACAGGTAACTTTCTCTTCACTCTTAAAGACCTGGACTGTATCCATCCACATGATCTGGAGTTATAAATAGTCCAGTAGATGGCTCTTCTCACTCACAGGGCCAAGAAGTTCTACAAAGAGGGCTAGGAGGAAGTTTCCCAGCAATATGTCAGTGGAAAGTTTGGGCTGGACACAGGCAAGGTGAAGTGTTACAATTATAACCAAATGGACACTTTGCCAGAGAGTGCAAGGCACCAAAGTCAAAAGGTGGCTAAGCACAAGCCAGACCAAACTACACTGAATAAGTTCACCAGAATAAGAAGCCCATACAAAAAGCTCCAGTTGCTAAAGAAAAAGCTTTGATTGAGCTTCAGGCGTAGGATTCTGCTCCAAACCAAGCACTTATGGCAGATCATGATGAAGCCATATATTGGAACATCTCTGTACACCTGAATGTATTACTAAAGTCAATTAGTATAGGTTCCTATAACTTAGAGATGAGATCAGATTTGAGTCCTTAAATATCTTAAAAGCTGATTTCAAAGAGCTGAAAATGATTACAAACTGAAATAGAAGACTAGATAAACAATTTCAACTCTAAGCATGAACACACTAACTACAGGACTCAGATTAAAGATCTTATCACCAAGTTAACTGAATGTTAAGCTGAGCTTGTGATCAGCACAGCCCTGGGCAAAAAACTTGTTCTTCATGAAGAGACCTTCAAGAACATGCTATCCTCATCTCTACATGCACAAGTTTGTTATCAAAATAAGCAGGGACTGGGATCTACTAAGATAGCTCCTCCACACACTCTTTTATCTGTAAGATCTCCAAGGTGTGGAACTTATGAAGATGAGCTTCCCCTCATAGACCCCATTGCTGAAGAGGATAAGAACGAGATAGTGAAGGATGTTGTTAGAGAATAGTGAAGAAGACCATCCTAAGAAGGGACACTATTCTCCCAGGAGAAAGATGAAGACCTGGGATGTCTAAGTCTTAAATAAAGAACTTGATCAGGAGAGCCAAGATAAAGGCAAGGAAGGCTCAAGAAATCAAGGCCACCTTTAACTCTAAGCAGAAAACAAGTGTTTATATCTGCAGGGTTTGAAGTGGTGAAGGCTGAAGCCCTAACCATGAACTCTAGTACCAGAGTTTTAGTTTAGGTCTAAATCATCTCAGCAAGAGAACAAGACTGCTCAGCTGTGTACCACTGCTACACAGCCTGAACATCCAGCTCCAAGAGCAAGCCTCTCCTTAAGAAATTGTTGCATCATCTATTAAGGTGAAGATGGAGAGGGAAAGTGATCAAGTTCAGTCTTCCCTCTTATAAAAAGACCTCATAAGAAGCAAATCAATGCATCATGTGTGGTAGTACTTCTTATCTGGCTTAGGATTGCATCTACAATCCTAAAAGTACTATCCATATGAAAAGAGAAAACTTCTGACAAGAGAAGGGAAAGCTAGCTTCAGAAGGAAAATCTGTTTCCTTGGAAGCTCCAAAGTGAAGAAGAAGTCAAGTGAAAACTTGCCTTTAGAAGAAAAGTGGTCTCGAAAGAAAGGAATGCTTTCTGAAGTATTGAAGCATGTTGCATTGAAAGCAAGATCTCTGAAGGTCCAGTCTCCAAAACTTCAGAAGTTGTTGAAACTTCCGAGGTGTTTGAAGGTTCAGACCTGGTGACTGAAAGTTCTTCATCAATAGCAACTAATGATCCCAAAGCTTGAATATAGGATCAGCTATTGTTAAATGTGTTTTTAGATCACCTTGAAAAGCCCAAGACCAATGAGGCTGCGTTTCCAAGTGTAACTAACCACTTCTTTTTATGCAGGAACAGCTAAAGACCAAGAGAAAGTGTGGATCGTTGATAGTGGCTATTCCAGGCACATGACTGGCAATGGTTCTTGCTTCATAATTTTGAGAAAATTGATGGAGGACCAGTTACTTTTGGAGGAGATGCTGGTGGCTACATCACTGGAAGGGCATGGTCATAAATGGTAAGCTCACCATTGAGAAGGTAAATTTTTTAAGGAGCTTGGGTACAATCTACTGAGTGTATCCCAATTTTGTGATCAGAGACATAACTTGCTCTTTACTGAGCATGAGTGCATTGTTCTCAAGCTCGGGTGATCATTCCTCAAGAGCATATTCTGCTCAGAGCCCCTATGAAAAGGAACATGTACAAGATGCACTTGCAGGAAACATCTCTCTCAGAAGGTTTCTTGCTTTCTATCTAAAGCAAATAGTGATGAGTCTTTCCTCTGGGATAAAAGAATGTGCCATTAAACTTTAAAAACATGAATTAATTAAGAATGATTTGGTAACTGGAATGCTAAATAAATAGTTTACAAGTGATGATCATTGTGTTGCATGCCTGAAAGGGAAGCAACATAAAGTGTCTCACAAGCCAAAGAAAGGAACTCTATCACTGCTCTCCTACACCTATTACACATGGATATATTTAGCCCCACAAGTGTAATGAGTTTAGGAAGGACCTTATATTGTTTACTGATTACAGATGATTCATAAGATTCATTTGCGTCTTTTTCCTTAGAACTAAGGATGAGACTCTGAGATCTTGAAGAACTTCATTCTGAAATTATGAATCAATCTGATCATAAGGTCATACCATAAGATGTGATCAAGGAACAGAATTTATAAACAATCCTTGATACATTTATGATGAAAAGGGTATTACAAGACAAAATAGTACTCCCAGGACTCCTCAGCAATACGGTGTTACTGAGAGGAGAAACAGGACACTTATTGAGGCTGCAAGAACCATGCTGTCTGACTTTAAACTGCCCATCACCTTCTAGACAATGGCTGTTAACACAGCCTGCTATGTGCAGAATAGAGTTTAGTAGTAAGACTCATGGTAAAACTCCTTATAAGTTGTGGCATAAAAGGAGACCATTCATTGGTTTCCTCAGGTCATTTGGATGTCCCTGCACCATCTTGAATACCAAAAATCAGGTAGCCAAGTTTGTTGAGAAATCAGATGATGGACATTTTATTGGATACTCTTCCTAAGCTAAGGCTATAGAGTATACAATTTTAGACTAGAGTAGTTGAGGAGTCAGTCCATGTGACCTTCAATGAGCACACTCCTAGTGTGAAAGGTTCTGGTCCGGATTGGCTATTTGATCTTGATTTAGTTACCAACTGTTTAACAAGTCTTGTGAGAATGTTTGGATCTACAGGTAGCATATCAAAGGAGATTCTGACCAAGATTTGAACTGAGAAGACCAAGCAAGAATACTACTTCAGCTCCAGTGGTAACTAACTTTGTAAATGAAGATCCTATCAGCACAACATGACAAATTCAGCTGATACATCTGAGATGCCTTCAAATTCTAGCTCAAAGGTTCAAAACTCAGGTGAAGGAGCTTCAAATTTAGGAGGAAATGGAGGTGGGATAGTGATAAGAATTTCTTGATGCTGATAACCACTCCATAAAAGACAACATAAATGATGTCACACACTCATTGGATCAAGTCTCACTTGATAAGTGTGCTGATATGGTGGGTGATACTTCATTGCCAGATCTAAATTCTTTCTCTAAATTACATCTTTCCAATCAACTTGCTATGATCCCTCAACTCAGGATCCACAAGTCACACCCCCACCAACAACATCATTTAAAATATTGATACAGGGGTGAGAACAAGAGGACAAACCCATGAAGAGTTGTATGTCAAAAGACAGAAGTTTTTGGAACTATGTCCTCTTCCTATGGGAAGACTACCATAGGAACCAAGTGGGTTTTTAGAACAAAAAGGATGATAGAGGACTTGTCATCAAGAACAAGGCAAGACTAGTTGTTCAAGGTTACACACAAGAAGAGGAATTGACTACACAAATGTTTTTGCTCTGTGGCAAGACCTGAAGCTGTAAGAATATTCTGGCTTTTATTGCATCCAAGGATTTCAAGGTCTACCAACTTGATGTCAAGTGTGCTTTTCTGTATGGGGTGATTGATGAAGAGGTGTATGTCAAACAACCACCTGGCTTTGCAGACCCGATCATCTGATTATGTCTGCAAGCTTGATAAAGCTCTTTATGGGCTGCACCAAGCTCCAAGAAAATGGTATGAGACACTATCTCAGTATCTCTATCAACATGGTTACAAGAGGGGTACTATAGATGGAACTCTCTTTATCAAAGAAACAGGGAATGACTTAATGCTGGTTCAAGTATATATGATGACATTATCTTCAGGTCAACTAATCCAAAGCTCTGCAAAGACTTTGAGAGGCTAATGAAGAATAGATTTGAAATGAGTGCCATGGGGAACTCAATTTCTTTTTAGGAATTCAAGTTATCAAGTTGACAATGGCATCTTCATAAGTCAGTCAAAGTATGTACAAGACATACTTACAAGATTCAACATGACTGATTGTAAGGTTGCTAAGACACCCATAGCCAGAAACACTCCCTTGGACCTAATCTTGAGGGGGAGTGTGTGGATGAACATCTTTACAGGGCTATGATTGGGTCTCTTATGTACCTCACAGCTAGCAGGCCTGATATCATGTTTGCCACATGCATCTGTGCAAGATATCAAGCCAACCCCAAGATGTCACCCTGGTTGTTATCAAGAGGATTCTTAGATATCTCAAAGGTGCTCCCAAGCTTGGCCTTTGGTATCCAAAGAGTTCTGACTTCAATCTGTTGCTTATACAGATAGTGACTATGGTGGCTGCAACTGACTGCAAAGTCTACATCAAGGGGATGTCAATTCCTTGGTGGAAGGATTGTCTCGTTGCAATGCAAGAAACAATCTTGTGTTTCTGCATCAACTGCTGAAGCTAAATACATTGATGCTGCAAGCTGCTATGCTCAGTGTTTTGGATTCAGAATCAGATGTTGGACTATGGATTCAACTTCAAAGAGACTCCCATCCATATAGACAACAACAGTGCTATCTCTATTACAGAGAATCCTGTGCAGCACTCAATGACCAAATACATCAACATCAGGTTTTATTTGATTAGAGATAACTTTGAGAAGAGATTAATCAAACTAGTCAAAGTTAACACAAATGAACAATATGTTGATCTGTTCACTAAAGCTTTTGATGAACAGAGATTCAAATATCTTGTATCAGCTATTGGGATGATTAACTTTGAGTAGATTTTCTTAAAACTTAAATCAACTTTATTTCTAAAACCTTTGTGTCCTAAGTTGTCTATTTTATTACCTTCATAAGCCCAGTTTATTTTGGAAGAAATTTTTTTAATGATATTCCATATATTTTTGAAAATTTTTCAAAACATATTTTCTTTCGCAAGATTTCAAGTTGCCTTCGAAAGAAATTTATATCTTCAAATGAACTAACTACTTATAAGAAATTTACCTTCAAAAGAAATTCTGGGAATATCTTCCGAAGCTTAAATATGCTTCTAAGTACTTACAAGTATTTGAAGGACAAATATCTTTTGAAAGCAATTAAGTCTCGGAAGATTTATTGTTTTGGAATAAAAATTCAAGTCTTAAATCTTCCGAAACTAAATATGTGTCGGAAGAAAATTACTCTAAAGTATTTTTCTTCTGAAATGTAATTTTCACAACTCTTAAGAATATCTTCAGAAACCAAATTGGCTTCAGAAGCTTTTTCTCAAAAGTTTCGAAGCAAAATTACCTTTGGAAGATTTTCAAATTCCATGAAAACTACCTTTTTGGGCACTTTTTCAGAGGTGGGACCGACATTTGGGTTTCAATGTTTATCCTTTTGTTTTAACTTTGTCTCATATCTATTTTATATATATTCTCACAATGGCTCCCCCTCTTCTCACTCTCCTCTTCATCTGCATTCTCTAACGTAATTTCACCCACAAACCGCCTTCCTTCTTATCTTCCATCATCGTAAAACTACTTCAAATGGCCAACCTTGACTGCAGAAACCAACCAGATTTTTCCATGCATCCTCACAAGAAACATAATCAGGTTGCTCTGTTAGACTTTGAGAAAGATTCAGGTTTCTCAGAGGTTTATCGTTACCTTTCTTTGTCCAACTACTTCACCTCCCTCTCCATTGATCCTCCTTATATGACAATCAGTTGTTGGCATTCTGGCGGATCTGAGAAGAAGTCACCATGGACGGGGAGAAGGCACTGTCTGCCATAGTGCAGCGGAGGAGAATCTTCATCACTCCGGCCACCATAAACACACATCTTCAGCTAGATGATGTAGAAGGTGACTTGTCCTTTCCTAAAGTTGTTGTCAACCACTCCTTTGAGCAGATGGGCTATGAAGGTGACTTCTCAGTCAAGACCTTTAGGAAGGGGAAGGTCTCCTCTCAATGGAAGTACCTCCTCCATGTTGTCATACACAGCTTATCCAATAAGCATGGAGGACGAGACCAGATTCCAAAAGACCTCTCCTTCATAGTCCATGGGATGGTTCGGGGGGTCAAGTTAGGTATTCACAATTTGTATATACCAATTTACTTGCTAATTTAGACTCCCTAGAGTATTACATGTTCCCAAGATATGTCCAGCACATTCTCAACTATGAACTGGGCACACAGTTGAGGGGAACAGGTAATATTCTAAAACTGGGACAGATGATGCCCGACATCTTCAAAATCATGAGGAAGCCAACTGTTGGCTTCTTCGGGGTAGAAACAGCCCTAGTCCCAAAAATTTTTGAGCTCATTGCTCAAGGTGGCAACCTAGCAGCACCAGCTAGTGTTGAACCCACACATTCTACCTCCTATCCCCAAATACAGCCTATAATAACCATCACCTACCAGAGAAAACCAAACGAACCTCTGCACATGCTATTCAGCCTGTGCAGGCCCCCATATCACCAACCATGCAGGAGGAAGTGGACACTCGAGCTCCCACTTCCCTGAGGAGCAAACCACTCCCATCTTTCAAATGATCAGTGCTGAGGTTCCTCATGCTCAGCCTGATGAGCTCACAACCCCAATAGCCTTAAGCCTTCACTCAGAGTCTTATCACTCTAGTGAACAACCTTCCGGGACAGTTGCCATCCCAAGCCGCAGGATCTAAACCAACCAGTTCCCAGCCTTGACTTCTATGATGATGAAGACATGGGCTTGAGTGAGTACCATGAGTCTCTTTCTCCACCCATTCTCAAGGAGAGATGAATACCTCTGTCTCACCCATTTCTAGCCCACATCATCCACCCCCACTGAGGTGGATCTTCCTGAACCTTTTTAGGAGATCCATATAGAAGAGGCTCTCACTTTAGAAAGTGATTACATGATTCAAACCTCAACCATGGCAACCCAGCCTCTTGACACTTCTCTTGAAGGTGTCATGATGCAAGGGAAATCCAGCAGCCAAGAATAATATGCTGGTGATAAGGAAGAAGACATTAGTCCTATTCTCTCATCCCCCCATGATTCTTCTGATAAAGATGAGGGGAGTCTGAAACTAAAGGTGCACATATTGACTAAAACTTGTACTTATTTGGTCTCTAAGATTAGTCACCTGGAATCTCAGGTGACTATCTTACAAAAGAAGGTCAATGACCAGCAACTTAAGATCACCGATCTCAAGGGCAAGTTAGCTAAGAGACACCAAGGAGAAGTCAACTAGTTCCACAAGAACCTGTGAATGTGATAGACTCAACCCCCAACTTACTTATGCAAGAAGTGATGCTACCAAAAAAGGGGAGAAAGTCAGAACAGCCAAAGAACATGGGAGTTCTTCTCAGAGTATGGACTTAGAGGATTCACCACCCTCATTTACAATAGTCCATACTCAGCAACCTACTCAAGTCAACATTGATATGAACTCACTCATATACAGCCTATTTAAGGATGGTATAACCAGAGCCATGTCTACCCTATATCTTCACTCTGAGAACCTAATATTGGGATGGAGCTATGACACAGAAAGAAGAGCTCTTGTCATCTCTAGAGCTCAGGGTCAACAAGATATCTTCAATTTTTCAAACCTAAGTTTCTATGAGTCCATCAATCTGGTTGATCTTCCACTTGTCAACCCAAGCCAAAACAGACAAGCTGAAAGACTAGCAGATTGGATTCAAGGAAGGGTGCTACAAGAGTTCAAGATGAGATCAAAATTATATAGAAAGAGGCTAGCAGGTGAGATTTTGGTCAACTGGATGTTGAGGTGGACCCTAAGATTACCTTCGAAGGGGAAGCCTTGACTGAAGGCCCAGAAGTTGAACCTGTGAACCTTGAGACAGGATCTCCTTCAGTACCCAGTACACTCAGTGAGGCACTAGCTGGTGAAGGTGCTTCACATCCTCTTTCTGGCTAGAGCTTGATTGCTGAACCAAATAATGAAGGCCAAAGCTCTCTTCACCCTGAGTCACCAAGGCTTATGCGTGACAAAGGGAAGAGGAAAATGACCACTAAGGAGATAGAGGAGGAGAAGAGAGAGAGGAATAGGAAGCTAAGGGGAGAGAGTTCAGGAGGGTCCTCAGGCTTCATGGAAGCTGCTATCTGGGCTGCCCCATACCAAACACTCAGATGTGAGTTGAGGGAAGCTAGGCTAAACTACTTGGGGACCTGGAACTATAACATTAATAAACTCATATTTCTCCCTTAGAAGAGTTGAGTGAGCTGGCTGACAATGAGTTGTCAAAGGAGAGGAAGAGGCAAAGTGATAGGATCAGTGATCTAAGTTTGATCAATTAGAGTTGAATCGCAGCGGAATTAGAACAAGAATTAGACAAATATAGCAAGAACACAATAGATATTCAATGGAACAGTACACGGTTATAGAGAAAGAGGGTTTTCTGCAAAAGGGATAATATCATTCATGCACAAATGCTTCGGTATGGCGGCGCTAAGCTTCTAAGCTGCGCTGAGTTTCGCTATAGCTGCACCGTTACAATTAGGTCAACATTCCTTATATAAAGGAATGTGACGTCTGCTGATGTCACTTGATAGTGACATCTAACAGAATTATTACAAACAACTGAAAGTAAGCAAACTACTGAGAATGTTCACAACAACTGAGAACATCTCAGAGTATGCTAAGTACAAGATGAAACTAAAACTACTGAAACTACAAGTACTGATTACAAGAAACATAAAACTACTGAAAGGAAACCATCACAACTACTGAAGAGATCTTCTTCAGCTGTTGTGACAACATCTGAAACTTGGTCTTCAGTCTTTGTCTTCAGCTTTTGTCTTCAGACTTTGTCTTCAGCTTTTGTCTTCAGACTTTGTCTTCAGCTTTTGTCTTCAGACTTTGTCTTCAGCTCTTTCACTTCAGACTTTGTCTTCAGCTCTTTCACTTCAGACTTTGTCTTCAGACCTTGTTATCAGTTGATGTCTTCAGCTGTTGCAGACTACTTCAGTTGTTGTAATGTCTGTGGGACTTAAAGGTTTTTCTGATCAGGCTCATTGGTTCTTTTGGTCCAACAAACTCCCCCTGAACCAATGCAGCCAAAACCTTTAAGCTTATTGAGGTCCCACTTATTCTTGGCAGAAATACTCTCTTGATCAGCTTCAGAGATATCGGATAAGCACAGGCCAGGGAACAGGTTTCAGTAGATGTGAATGTCAAAGGATGGAAGGGAACTCTGTCTTGGGGAACTGGACACAGAGCTGTATCCCAACCATGAAACCTACTTCCCATTGATGAGTCTATAAGACTCTCTGACGTAGGCCTCAAGGAGAACAACTTGTTCCTCCTTAGTGAGTTCTTCTGCTTCTCCTTCGAAGAAGAACTCTGGGCCATAGTACTCTGATAGGTACTTTACTCTTTCCATTTTTCAACTCAACAGTTGTTATCTCTCTGTAAGCAAATTCATCTGGGAGTCCCTTCTAATAACAACTGGAGTTCATTTTTCTTGATCTCTTCAAGCCTCTTGTATAACAACCCCTTCTTGACCATTTTGTTCTCCATTAGAGTTTGAGGGGTCATCTTTGACTTGTAGGCTCTCTTGAAGTCTTCAAGTATCTCCCAGGGTGAGACTACAATGGCCAACATAATAACAGCATCTATGGTCTTTCTCACTTGGCCATTGTATCTACTTGGTATGGATTTCTTATGAATTCTAGAACTAACCCTGGGGTCTGGCCAAATCCTTACTCTCTCCTTTTGATATTGAAAGGTATGCCTGAGAGCATACAGCCTTTGAGCGTGTTTCTTCATGGCTTGTATAGATGATGACTGAGGAAACTCTTTGTCAACCATCTTCAAAAGTTGCTCATCGTGCTGTTTCTGCTGTTCTTCTTCTTCAATCTTAACTTTCACCATTTGCCTCTGAAAGTCTGGTGTGATCATTTGTTGACTTCTGGGCTCAGGTATTTTTAGAACAGCAGAGATTGGCAGACTGTCTTCTTCATCATCTTCTTCTTCTTCTTCTTCCATCCTCAACACCCTTCTCCTCCTTCTGGGTGCATCATTGGATGTGGTTTGAGGTGGTTTTTGGGTAAGGGAGTTGGTTTTGAGGGTTGAGTTGGTTTAAGTTTAGGTTTAGGGATTGGTTTGGAGAGTTGTGGGGTTGGTTGTTTTTGAGTGGGAGTTTGGGAAGGCTGATCTAGCATTTTTGTGGTAAGTTTGGCTTTGGAAAGCTTGGCCATATCAGTTCTCTTCCCAGCACCTGCTTCATCTAAGGCTTCGATAATCAACCCCTTATTGAATGCTTCAGAAGCACAGATTCTGGTGGTTATTGCCAGAATACTGTCTCTGGTCCATGATTTAATCTCAATTAATGATCTTCCCAAGTATTTTGCAATAAACCTGATCATTATCTCCAACCTCTCCCTTTCCATCACACTGTAACTGGCCCATCTCTCTTGTATCTCTTTAATCTCCAGCCTTCTGATCTCAGTGTCTAATGTAGCTGTATCAAAGCCTTGTCTGAAGAGTTGGTCTATTATTCTGTCCATTGATCTGCTGTGAGCTTCATCAGCTTCTTTAATCAGATCTTCCAATGATTTCTCTTCATCAGGCTTTTGAGTTTCAGCACTTTTCTTTCTCTTGTATGTGATCAGCTGTTTTTCCTTTTCTAACTCCTTTTCTTTCTCTTGTTGTTTCTCATCTTCCACTCTCTTTCTCTTTCTTTCTTTCACTGCCTTAGACTCCCCCTTTTTGGGTGCATTGGGTTCAGGGGTTTGAATGGCAGAAAGCTTCTTTTGCACAGCATCATCAACAAGTGTTTGTAGATTTGAGGAGATCCTCTCATCAATGGCTTTATGCACAATCTCATTGATGATGGGAGTGATGAGAGGTAAGGAATGTTGAAAGGTAGCAACCATCTGCTCAGAGGGGTTCTGTCCCTGAGAGGTGGTGCCAAAAGCAGTGGCTGGTGGCTCAGTTGAGTGTAGTGGCTGAGTGTTTGGTGAACCTTCAGATGAAGGTGCCATCTGTGGGTTTATTGGGGCAGATGGACTTTGATCCTGAGACATTTTGCAAGCAGTTCTTTGAGTCTGCTCACCTCAGCCTCAAGGATTGTGTTATGGGCTAAGACATCGAAGAAAAAGCCCAGGTCATCATCAGTCTTTGCTGAATCACCTGACCTCCTGATTGAATCAGGATGTACATGCCCTGAGTGTAGATCAGTTGTAGCATGTGCCCCTTGTTCTTGGTTCTGGGGACTTCCTGCCTCAGGACTGAGTCCTTCATCGGCAGTTGCCTCTGGTGAGGTCTTAGAGATGTTACCAACTGCATCCTGTTCATTTGCTGAATCAGTAGAAGTGGCAGCCTCACCAGATGTTCTAACCTCCTCCTCTACACGGGGAGATTGAACATTATAACCCCTGTGCTGTGGGTTATCAGCAGCATTTTGGTCCTCTTCCTCAGCTGTTGAGGTTCTCCCCATTGTAATTGGTTTCTGGGGAGGAGGAGAGGAATGCAGCTGACTCAGCACTTGTGCAACTATAATGGTTGGGCTTTGAGGGGCGGTTGCATTTGGAGATAGGTTTGAAGCAGATTGCACCCGGGTGACTGGTGCTCTTCAATGGTAACCTTCTCAATTGAGATAGGTTCCAGCATTGTGGTATCCCCAATTATGGTTGCATCAGGATCCTGTTGAGAGGATGCCTGAGCGGCTAGGGCTGGTGGAGTCTTTGACACTACTGGGGGTTAGAACCAGTAAGTGTTTCCTGTATTGGTGGTACAGGGGCATCCTCAGGGGACTCATCTCCCTGAGTAGCCTTTTTGGGCTTTTTGGTGTTGGGTTTGGTGGGGACTTTGGATCTGGAAGTGGAGGCTGTGGGTTCCCGCTGCTTGGGTTTTAGCAGCGGGCAGCCCCTTTCAGTGTAGGGTCAGAGTTGTGCCTGGAGTATACTTCAGGCAATACAGCCGGAGCAGGGACTCCAAGGCCAACAAGGCCGTCTGATTTTAGCTGATTTAAAATTATGGCCATGAGAAACCTGGGATATAATATCCATCTGTTTGCCACAGGTTTCAAAGCCAGATCCTTTAGTTCCATGAAAACTATCTCAGAAAAATTTAGATTTGTCGTTCAAAGATAGAGTATAATACCTGTTGCCATCGGGAGGACATCTGATCCCATGAGGAGGTTTTTGGTGCAAGGCAGACATTCACCATGTGGAATATAAGACGTTCAGCATCATGGAAGTGCTTCTTCAGAATGGTGGTAGCACTTAAGTCTCCTTCATACCCGTTATTGATGAAAGACATATCAGTTGTGCCTTTCGGGTATTCTGTGACACAGGTGGCATCATGTAGATTTAGGGTTTGTCGAATGATGTCTGGAGTGATGACCACCTGTTTCTGGTTAACCAACGACTGGAGAGTGATTTGGCTATCATTCTCACCAGTTTGCACAGAGACGTTGGTCCAGAATTGGCTTAGGGAATCGGGGTATATGGTAGGATTCAGAAGAAAAGCGGTTCGGTACTGGGAATCTACCATAAGATCGATGGCATTATCAAATTTGTTCCAAAAGGCCGATTTCGAGAGGTAGGCAACACAGTTGTGTCTGGGTTTGAGTTTCATGGTCGCCATTGTTGAGAGAGTGAAGGACATAAAACGGCTAATGAAACGTTTGAAATTAGGTTTAGGTATTTATAGGGTAAGAAAGGCTGATATAAAACGACTGAAAGTGTTGGTGCTGTCATCAGTTGTTTGAAAACAACTGAAGACCTGGTATTAACTTTCAGAAGTTGTAACAACTGAAGACTTGGTATTAGTCATCAGTAGTTGTGAAACTACTGAAGACATGGTTTTGGCTTCAGGTGTTGTAAACAACTGAAGATTTGGTGTTAGTCATCAGTAGTTGTAAAACTACTGAAGACATGGTTTTGGCTTCAGTTGTATGAAGTGAAACAGCAGTTGTAGAAACAACTGAAGAGAAAAGTTTCTCATCAGCTGTTGTCGTCAATTCTTAGCTCATCAGCTGTTTCATTCTGACCTCAACACTTATCAGACTTTTTGTCTGATTTTCAGACGTTTCATTGGTCATCAGTACTTATCTGTTATACTGACATCAGTAGTTGTAACTACATCAGTAGTTGTAACCACATCAGTTCTTTTCAACAGATAGAGTACTTCAGTACTTTTAAGTAATTTAGTCTTCAGTAGTTATGAAAACTACTGAGGATAAAAGAACTTCAGTACTTATTTGTGACAATAGTATACGAATGCTCATCAGTACTTGTTGACTGAGATCATCAGTAGTTGTCACTTATTCTAGCTGCAGCATACCAAGCCTTAACACTAGGTTTTGGAAAGTTGAACTGTCCAAAGGCTTAGTAAATATGTCTGCAAGCTCATCAGCACTAGGAACAAACTTTGGATCAATCAGACCTTTTTCAAAACAATCCCTAATAAAATGGTGTCTGATCTCAATATGTTTGGTCCTAGAGTGCTGGACTGGATTCTTGACAATACAAAGAGCTGAAGCACTATCCATTAGTAATGGAGTCTTAGTCTCTGTAATGCCATAATCCAATAATTGATTCTGAAGCCAGAGTACCTGAGATGTACAACTTGCAGCAGCAATGTACTCGGCTTCAGCAGTGGATGTAGCAACAGATGTTTGTTTCTTACTCTGCCAAGAAACCAAACAGTTGCCTAGGAATTGACATCCACCAGAAGTTGATTTTCTAGTTAATTTACACCCTGCATAGTCACTATCAGAAAAAGCAACTAATTTGCAAGAGTGCCCAGTGGAATACCAAAGACCTAGAGATTGAGTACCTTGCAGATATCTAAAGATCCTCTTGACTGCAATCAAATGAGACTCTTTAGGAGCAGCCTGAAATCTAGCACAAACACAAGTTGCAAACATAATATCTGGTCTAGAAGCTGTTAAGTACATCAAGGACCCAATCATACATCTGTAAAGTGTTTCATCAACAGCTTTACCTTTCTGATCTGCATCCAGTTGTGTGGTGCTGCACATGGGAGTAGAACAGGGCTTACAGTTTTGTAAATCAAACTTTTCCAAAAGACTCTTTGTGTATTTTGACTGATGAATGAAAGTTCCATCAGCCTTTTGTTTGATTTGCAAACCTAGAAAGAACTGTAATTCTCCCATGGCACTCATTTCGAATTTTTGTTGCATCAACTTTGTAAATGCATCACACAACTGTGGATCAGAGGATGCAAAAATAATATCATCAACATAAATTTGAACAAGGAGCTTATGCTGACCCACTTTCTTAATGAACAAAGTTTTATCTATGGAGCCTCTAGTGAAATTATTCTGAAGAAGAAAATTTGACAGTGTTTCATACCAGGCTCTAGGAGCTTGTTTCAACCCATAAAGAGCCTTATCAAGTTTATACACCCAATCAGGATGTTTATTATCCTCAAAACCTGGTGGTTGACACACATAAACCTCTTCTTTTATTTTACCATATAAAAATGCACTTTTGACATCCATTTGAAAAACTTTAAGATTGTGGAATGCAGCATAGGCTAAGAACAATCTAATTGCCTCCAGTCTGGCTACAGGGGCAAAGGTTTCATCATAATCAATACCTTCTTCTTGTGAAAACCCCTGGACAACCAGTCTGGCCTTGTTCTTGACAATTTGCCCATTTTCATCTGTTTTATTCCTAAACACCCATTTAGTGCCTATTGCACACTTACCTGGGGGTAGAGGAACCAGTTCCCACACTTGCTGCTTTTTGAACTGAAGAAGCTCAAGCTGCATGGCATCAACCCATCCATTGTCTCTTAATGCAATATGATAGTTCTTTGGCTCTTGCTGACTGATGAAGAGAGCATAGAAGCAGAAGTTGGACAATTGACTTCTAGTTGAGACACCAGCATTGATATCACCAATGATTTGAGACATTGGGTGATTCTTCAGCTCTTGGTACACTATGAGATCTGTGCAAGTGTTTGTAGCACGCTCAGCAGCAACAGATGTTGATCCAGATTCTTGAAACCAAGTATTAGATGGCAAGTCAAATGAAGTAGAGGATTCAGAAATCTCATCAGCATTTGTTGTGGATGGTGCTACTGAAGCTACAGGAACATCAAGTTTAGTAGACTCAGGCAGTTGATCACTAAACTTGAATAGGTGAGTACTGGGATCATCATCAACATCAGTACCACCAGATGGATGACTAGCTGCAGAAGGTGATGAATTCACATGATCTGCAACAGCTGGAGGCTGATAAGGAACATATTGCAGTATGTCCAGATCAAACAACTCCACAGGGTTTTGTGGGATTTTGTCCTTAGGGATTCATTGAACTTCACATGCAAGGTTTCTTCAACCATCTTTGTTCTGCAGTTGAACACTCTGTAAGCCTTGCAAGTGGATGAATACCCAACAAAATACCCTGCATCCACCTTAGAATCAAACTTTTGGAGTTGATCCTTTGTGTTGAGAATGTAACAAGGACACCCAAATGCTCTGAAGAATGAAATTAGAGGAGCCAAATGATGTAGAACTTCATAAGGAGTCTTCATCAACCTCTGATTCACTAAAGCTCTATTTTGCACATAGCATGCTGTGTTGACAGCTTCAGCCCAAAAGGTCAGTGGCAAACCAGAGTCAGCCAACATGGACCTTGCAGCTTCAATTAGGGTCCTGTTCTTTCTCTCCACTACTCCATTTTGTTCTGGAGTCCTTGGGATGCTATACTGCCTCTTGATTCCTTTTGAAAGGTAGAAATCATCAAGTGTATGGTTTCTAAATTCAGTTCCATTATCACTTCTTATACACTTGACTGATAGGGAATACTGCTTCTCAACATACAACACAAAGTTAATAATTGTCTGAGCAGCCTCATCCTTTGAATGCAAGAAGAAGGTCCATACAAATCTGGAGTAATCATCCACAATTACCAGACAGTATTTCTTCTTTGCCATGCTCATTACTCTCACAGGACCAAAGAGATCCATGTGCAGTAATTGCAAGCAGGCAGTGGACTTTGGTTCTTCTATAGGAGGGAATGAAACTTTGTGTTGTTTTCCTTTTAAACAAGCAGTGCAGGTTTCATCACAGTGGAACTCCTTTATTGGTAGACCTCTCACTAAACTATTGTGGATCAGCTGATTCATGTTTTTGAGATTAACATGACCCAGCCTTCTATGCCACAGTTTAGATTCCTGAGGAGAGGCCTTGGAGAACAGGCAAGGATGACCTTTTAAATCAATCTTCTTTGACAAATCCAAGGCATATACTCTTCCTATCCTGTTGGCCTTCAGGAGAGTATGTTCATCCAATACCTTGTCAATCAGCCTCAGAACTTTGGAAGACAGAATCCGGCAGTTCTGGCTTGTGAAAAGTGCAACATGCCCTTTATCACACATCTGACTGACACTCAGTAGATTATACTTGAGATTCTCCACATGGTTAACATCATCAAATCTGATTTCTCCATTTGACACAAATCCTTTCCCGATGATGTAACCCTTAGCATCATTTCCAAATGAGACAAATCCCTTCTTTCCTTGAGAGTAGTCATTAAGAAGAGAACTGCTCCCAGTCATATGCATAGATCCTCCACTGTCTAC
Organism: Flaveria sonorensis; assembly: GCA_025506505.1. Lineage (NCBI taxonomy): Eukaryota > Viridiplantae > Streptophyta > Magnoliopsida > Asterales > Asteraceae > Flaveria > Flaveria sonorensis. The sequence goes on from JACCIY010000898.1 coordinate 20,391, forward strand.
ATACCAGATGCTTCTTTGGCATGCTGAAGAACCCTGCATTTATCATAAGAAACTAGTTAGCTTTAGAGACCCAAACCTTTTTGGTTTTGGGTCTGTTTTCATCAACAGATTTAACCATAACTTGTTTCTCATGATTAACAGCTGATGAAGGTGGAGATGGTGCTGAAATGGATTTCTTAGATTTGGGCTTGGATTTCCTTTTCAGTGGTTTGATCACAGGTGCATCTAGTTGGTTAACTCTCCCCAACAAATGCTGAACCATCATAACAAGTTGTGTCTGATTTGTTGCTAAAGCCTTCAGCTCATTTGACACATCAGTACTTGTTTTTGATGAGTTCCTGTGACCCACCATTTCCTCCTTCTTGAAATTCACAGACTTAGTCTGATGTTTATCATGAGGAACACTATCAGCTGTTTTCTGATAAACCCCATCCTTCTTTTTGGATTTTGGTGAGGCCTTGGGTTTATCAGTTTGAGATGACTGTGGTACAAACTTGGTCTCAAACTCATTTTTCATTTTATTAATCTCTTCTTTAATGAGCTTATCTCTGTTGAGTTTGGAACCCTTTTTGTACCAGCATTCATCAGATAGATGATTGAATTTACCACATATTTCACATGGCTTATTCTTCATCTTGGATTGATCAACTGCTGAAGTGGAAACTACTGAAGGTGTGATCTTCAGTACTTTCCTCCTTTCAGTACTTGTGTTAAGTACTGAAGGATCGGTAACAACTGAAGACTTGTTCTTCAGCTGTTCTCTATCCGTCCTGAAAGACCGTATGATAGATTCCTCAGCAGTTGTTAATCCTTTTATTTCAGCAGATTTGAAATGCTTTTCAGATGTTGTGACTTGCCCTTCAGTACTTGGAGTACTTTGAGGGACAACATCTGAATTGCTCAGCTTCATGTGTTTATCAGCATTTAAACCATCAGGCAATTGATTTGCTGAGATCTTAACACTGACTTCATCCTCTAATTTTGTATTATCATTTGAGGATGAATCACATGATGATGTGGTTTGGAAATTACTTTCACCTTCAGATTTTACTATTGATTTTGAAGTAAAATCAGTAGGTGGTGCAGTATGATTGTAACCTATTCCAAACTTCACATTTGAAGCTGTTTGCTTGCTGAGAAGCATTTCAAATCCCTTGCAGGATGTTACCCAGCGGTCACACTCAACTTGGGTAGCTGCAAGTGTCTCTTTGAGACTTCTGTGGTTCTCAAGTATGACCTCTACCTTAGCCTTTTCATCATTAAGTTGGCATTTAAGCTTGTAAATCTCATCATCTTTGTCATTAAGAGCAGACTCATACTCAGCTTTTCTTTTGGAAATAGTTTTCTCAAGCTCAAGATTTTGATTGATTAAAGCTACATTTGCCTCTCTAATAGAGACAAAGGCAGCTATGCATGATTCAGAACATAACTTGGCTTTAGCCTCAGAAGATACCTGGGTTACCTGTGAAGATGATGCATTGGAGCAGGAACCCTCAGTAGACTCCAGGGCCATGAGAGCAAGATTCCCAAAAGGATGTTCACCACCATGTTGACCAGCACCAGCAAATAATTGCTCATTGAAACCAGAAAGATCATCTGGTAAGCTGCTCCAGTCAACAACTCCTGGTGTGAAGAAGCTGTGATGAGGTTGAGATTGTGATGGAGATGGTTGAGGCTCAGGTAGGGCTTGAGGTTGTTGTGCTATAGGAACTTGAACTGGATTTGGCTGTGGCATGTAATAGCAGGGATATGGATATGGCATTGGACCCTGAGGGACAAAATATGCAGGAGATTGAGGTTGTGAGTGATGACCAGAACTAGCAGGATGTTGCCCTTTGTTTTGTGAACTATTGCTTGGAAAGGTCACAAAGGGTGCAGAGGAGTTAGATCCAGTTGATCTACACTCTCTTGCAAAGTGCCCAAGCCTGTGGCATTTGTGACACCTCAACTTACTCTTGTCAAAACCAACTTTGGTTTTGCCAGAGAGTCCTGGAAATTCCTACCAGTTCTCTTGTAGAACTTTTGAGATCTGATATTGATCAAGGCCATTTGGCTCAAAATATCCATCTCTTCTAAATCATCATCAGCAATACCCATCAAATCATCCATGATAAAGCATAAATTATCACTATTACACCCAGAATGACTGTCACACCAACAAATGCATGATCAGAACTGTTTGAAGAGAAATCTATATGCTCATCATAATGGCTTTCTGATCCAGCATATTCTGACTCATGACCGACCAAGGCAGTGTTCCCTGGTACAAAGTCATCAGTGAGCTTTCCTGATGATGCCAGTTTCCTTTTCTGCTCTATCTCTCTTTCAAATGTAAGCAGTTTCCCATGGAGTTGGGTGAGAGATAGGCTATCCAGATTTGCACTGGAGCGTAGGACAATGGTGTATGTGTCCCATCTCTCAGGCAGTGATCTGAGGAATCTGTTGTTCATCTGGCTGTTAGTATACTCATGCTTGACCATTTTCAGCTCAGAGATCAAGCAGGAGAAACGCTCAAACTGTTGAGTCAGTGTCTCACCCTTCCTATGAGAGAATGTCTCATATTGTTGGGCGAGGATTTCTCTGTTGTTTGCTAAGACCTCATCAGTTCCTCCGAATTGTTCCTTCAAAGCATTCCAGAGGTCATGAGCAGTTTCATGATGCATAAGCCCAGAATAGATTTCATTAGGCAGTGCCATGGCCAGAATTCCATGGGCTTTAGCATCAATCTCAAACAGTTTACGATCTTCATCTGAGTATTGCTCCTTCTTCTTCGGAACCATTTGGTTGGTCTCCGGATTGTTCACCATAGGCTTGTGTGGACCGTGAACCACAGATGTCCAACAACCTGAACTGTTAACAGACAGGTGATGGAGCATTCTTCGTTGCCATATGTTTACTCACTCCTAACCAGCATCGGAGGCTTGGTTGAGGAGCCAGTATTGTGAGGGTCATTAGATGGAGTAGTCATTCTCAGATTCAAACCAATTCAATCAAGTTTCAACAGATTTAGCACAAAAACACAACAAACTCAATATGAACCAAGAAGAAACTCAAATTGAATAACCAGAAGCAGCAGAAGATCAATCTCTATAACCAATTCTTGCAAATATGCTAATTCGATCAAACTTTAGATATCGAAATAGCAGTTTCAATGATCAATTGTTAAACCGATCAATGATTAACCGCTCTGATACCATTTGACAGGATCAGTGATCTAAGTTTGATCAATTAGAGTTGAATCGCAGCGGAATTAGAACAAGAATTAGACAAATATAGCAAGAACACAATAGATATTCAATGGAACAGTACACGGTTATAGAGAAAGAGGGTTTTCTGCAAAAGGGATAATATCATTCATGCACAAATGCTTCGGTATGGCGGCGCTAGCTTCTAAGCTGCTAGTTTCGCTAAGCTGCACCTTACAATTAGGTCAACATTCCTATATAAGGAATGTGACGTCTGCTGATGTCACTTGATAGTGACATCTAACAGAATTATTACAAACAACTGAAAGTAAGCAAACTACTGAGAATGTTCACAACAACTGAGAACATCTCAGAGTATGCTAAGTACAAGATGAAACTAAAACTACTGAAACTACAAGTACTGATTACAAGAAACATAAAACTACTGAAAGGAAACCATCACAACTACTGAAGAGGTCTTCTTCAGCTGTTGTGACAACATCTGAAACTTGGTCTTCAGTCTTTGTCTTCAGCTTTGTCTTCAGACTTTGTCTTCAGCTTTTGTTTCAGACTTTGTCTTCAGCTTTTGTCTTCAGACTTTGTCTTCAGCTCTTTCACTTCAGACTTTGTCTTCAGCTCTTTCACTTCAGACTTTGTCTTCAGACCTTGTTATCAGTTGATGTCTTCAGCTGTTGCAGACTACTTCAGTTGTTGTAATGTCTGTGGGACTAAAGGTTTTTCTGATCAGGCTCATTGGTTCTTTGGTCCAACACAAAGGATCAGCATTGCTCCTCAAGATCAAGGAGAAAGGAGACTGAAGGCTCTAACAAACTGCTCCTGCCTATCCACAGTTCAAAAGTCCTGATGACGAAACTATGGCATCTTCACAACTCATGTCATACAAGTAAGCTCAAGAATGAATATGATCAAACTCTAACCTAGTCCACAGGACTCTATCAGGCATCTGCTTCTTCCCTTATCTTTTGATACAGTGAAATTTAAAATCTCAAGCGCTGGAGGAACAAGCACAAAAGCAAGAAAGCTTCTAAGAGAAGTTTTGTAAGAAGCTTCAAAAAGTCAAGGGCCATCATCAACCACAGCCAAAAGAAAGAATGTTTGAACAGACAAGGATGATGAGCTGCTTGAAGCTGTATGGATTCTTCGATGAGGCTTGGTCCTATGTCTCTATCCACATGGATGAGCCTATTAGAGTTGATCAAACAGAATATCAAAAAAGGAGCTTGTTGACTTGCATTCTCCCCAAGTCAGCCAAACCTGAATTTAAGGTGAATTTTAAACCCCTGACAACAACCTTAACCGAGAGCTGTAATCTCAGCCACATTCTTCTTTTGATCCACAAAAGGATTCTCTTCTCTCTCCTTCTAAACCTGTGAGAGAAGAGTCCCAACTAGAAAGACATAAACAAAACAATCTGGTGCTGAAGACCAGTCCTCTTAGTTAAAAACTTTCAAAGAGGAGAAAAGGATGGCCAGGAATAAGTGTTTCAACATAAGAAAACCAAGGCATCCACCTTCACACCTCAGGATGTCAAGCATCCTGAGTAGTGCCTGAAGATGCTGCTCAACCAACCTATTCAAGTTAGAGCCTCCTGCCATTGGAAGACCCATCTTGTCCTAGAGTTTTGCTACTAATCCTGACAGATGGTATGTCATCAGAGATCAAGGAGGTCAAGATGTCTACTTCAGGAAGAACATGCTTGATCTTCTCTACATGATCTCCATGATTGAGAAGACTATGGTATGAGAGTCTTAGGATCCTGACTAGATAATAAAGAAAGGCTTGGTCTTGATCCTAATGAGACCTATCAACATTTGAAGAATTCTTTGTTTGGGTACATCAGCCTAGGAGAGTTTGCAAGGTAATATCAGAAGATTATAAGGGATGCAACCAAAGAGCCAAAACAACCAAGGGTCTTCCTGCATGCATGCACTGACGTACAAGGTAGAAGTTGCTTCGGATTTTAACACTCTCCATCAGAAAATACTCTAAGTGTAAATCTCCAAAGCCAAAGTCCAAATCTTTCGCAGCCAAGTCCAAATCTTCCTAAGCCAAAGATGAAGTCTTTCGAAGCTTCAGAGAGAAAGTCTTCCAAAGCCATTTTGCTGTGAAGACTGATTTCTTCCAAAGACAAAGAAGACATGCTTTCTCTGATCTACTTTACATAAGCTGACACACTTTCCACCGCAACTCTGAAGACTCACCAACTTATATGAGTTGGTGAAATCCATGCTTTTGTAAATAGTAGATTAAGGTCTTTGTCTATACTTCCTACTTTTGTACCTGTAAACCTTTTTTATATTAGAAAAGATGTGAGCAATGGCATATCATAGTCACTAGTCAAAAGGCAACTGCCTTTTGACTCTACATTGATCTTGTTGTCAGGATTAGTGTTTCCAACTGTCTTTCTAAGTATTAACGGTTGTAGGATGTAGTATAAAGTGTCTCAGGTCCTTGTAATTCTAATAGCTTTTGTAACACTTGAATAGAACTTGAGAGCAATATATACTTCCTTGAAAACAATACTTCTTTGTTCTTGTTCTTAGTTCTGTCTCACTACTTACTTGTGCTCTTAGTATCATCACACTCAAACCCGTTCCCTATTTGAACTGTTAATTGTTCTAAATCTCTCCTCATTTGAGTCTGATTGTATTGACCACCCTACATACGGTCCTGCACTACCAAGCTACAAAATGACATGCATGAGCTTTCAAGTGACATGCATCAAAGCCTGCTCAGCTTGAAAGCTAAAGTAGTTGATTGCAACAAAGCCATGATCACAACCAGAGGAAACTTCATGAACTTAACACCGAGAGGTTGAAATTCTCAACCGTCACCGTTTTTGGCAAACGAGAAGCTCAAGCGGTCGATGACTTCAATTGGGAATTAGCAGTACCTAGATTGGTACAAATCCTTAACGACACCACCAAAATAAAGATGACCATATTGTATCTAAAGACACGACAGCGTTATGTTGGAGACGTTGACCATGGACATTGACCGAGGTACGTGCACCATTAAAATTTAGGCTGAGTTTATTCAAGAACTCAAAAGACAGTTTTTATCCGGTAAATGTTGAGCACCAGCGAGAACGACTTGGAACGTTCAAACAAACCAGGACCATCAAGGACTATGTTAAAGAGTTTCAACAGTTGTTTCTTGAGATACCAGATTTATCGTATAAAGACTCCCTTTTCCACTTCCTCGATGGTTTACAATCATGGGCCAAGATAGAATTAGAATGAATGAATGTTCATGATCTTGCTTCAGCCATTGCAATAGCTGAAAGCTTGAGAAAGTGATGATGAGAAAGTTAGGGGAGTTAAGCCCAATTATGATCGGAAGGTGGAAACAAGGAGACCACCATGATATGAAAACGAAAAGCACCCTCCAAAATTCTGTTTCATATGTGATGCATCACATAATGCTCGAGACTACCCGAAGAAGCAAGTCTGTAGCCATGGTGGCCAGAACTTGATGCATCCTACGAAGACAAGGAGGTTCGTCTCAGGGCAATACAACTACAAGTATTGAATGCATTTAACGACACATGAAGGGAAGCCGTTAAAAATGGTTAAATCTTGCCCAACGAAGCACAACGAGCAACATCACCACACGAAGGCTAAAAGACCTTGGTTTATGAACTTGGAAATAAATGGGCGACTTGCAAGGCACTCTTTGATACTGGGGCAACTCATAATTTCATGACGCGAGAAGAGGCTAAGAGACTAAGCTTAAAGATATCCACTCAAGATGGATTTATCAAATATGCCCATGGTAACGAAATAGATCGAGGGAATGTCATGGCCTTCAAGACTAAGATCGAGACATGGCAATGTAAACTTGACTTCTCGATAGAACCATTGGCTGACTACAAACTCGTGCTCGGGATGGACTTTTTCTGAAAAGCAAAACACATTCCAGCAACATTTCTAAACACTTTGTACATCGTCAAGGCGGTCAAGTACACACTGCAATGATGGAGACAAGCTCTAGCCATCAAGACAAAACAATATCTATCATGCAACTCAAGAGAACAAGCCAAGGGTCACGCAAGAAACACGACGAGGATGTCATGGGTTTAGGTGAGGAGAATGTCAGGATTCACCTAAAATCACATCAAAAATCTTAGGTTCCAGAAGTTTCCAGACACATTGGACACATCAAGAGCTGCCCAGAAGTCTTCAGAACAACCCATATGTTTTTAGACCAACGTAGCAACAATGGAGCATCCTGGAACAGCCCAAAAATGGCCAAGAATGGCTTAGAATATCAAGGCATGAAGCTTCCAAGAAAGCTCTAGAAGCCTTCAACAAACCATGGAAATGTCATGTAAAATATCTAGATATTAACACAGAATATCTAGATACTACTTGAAAATATCTTAGATATTATAGATTTGTAACTAGTATATATAGGTGATGTAAGGATCATTAGTGGAACCCCAAAAACACATACAAGTCTTAGTGTAAAGCACTTGTAAAACATTCTTGTAAACAACCTTGTAAGCAATACAAAGTTTACTTGTATTACTCGCTTGGAAACACTTCCATATCATTACTTGATTGTTACATTGTTTTTGTCATAAAGGCTAAACTTAGATCAAAGTCTAAGTGCCACACGAGAGTCAAAGAAATCACTCTGTGACCTTTGTCTAACTTGTAAACATAATTGGGATGATCTGGATCTTCAAAACCTAGAGGTTGACAAACATAGGTGTCTTCTTTCATTTTTGCATATAATAAAGTAGTCTTGGCATCCATTTGATACACTTTGAAGTTCATTAAACAAGTATAAGTAAGAAATATACGAATTGCTTCCAGTCTAGCCACCAGAGCCTATACTTCTTCATAATCCAAGCCTTCAATTTTGATAGAGTCCTTGACAACAAGACGAGCCTTGTTTTGAAAAATCACACTCTTTTCCTTAGTTTTGTTGTGAAATATACACTTTTTTTCTAATAGGCAAACTTACTTTTAGGTACCTCACATAATTCCACACATCAAGTTTCTTGAATGCATTAATTCATCTTGCATTACTTCTACACTACTGTTTTCTTTTAATGTCATTTGACATTCTTGGCATATTTTGAGAAATAAAAGCGAGTATAGAAGCACGTGTTGATTGCTCCCTACTGACTTTGAGTAGGAACACCTCCAGATTTAGACCAATAATTGCATCAGTTGGATGATCTTTGTGAACTTTAGTTGTGGAGGAGCATCTTCTACAATAACTTCATTAAGATAAGAAATATGACCAAGAGGTTCATCTCAATGACTCCGCCGTCTTTTTGATAAACAATCATTTCCTCTTGTGGATTTTCAAACTCAGGAGCTTCCACAGAAACTTCTTTAGTAAAGGATCCTCAATTGGTACCTGAATAGTTTTCAATATGAAAATCTTGTGTGGAAGATTTATAAACATCCAGAGAATTAGAAACTTGGTCAGTAATAGGTTTTGTTCTTCCAAAGCATTTTCAGAA